>JAVYIG010006007.1:0-125759 GCA_035222895.1 Strongylocentrotus droebachiensis | reverse complement strand
TGAAGCCTTTCCATATATGACAATGTTTTCATCTTGTCTTCCGCAGAAACATTGGCTCGTGTATTCTACACCTGCGTATAAGTATCCGTCCTTTGCGCAAGCGTTGATGCACAGGTCAATCGTGAGAATGTTGTAATAGTAATGGGGACCATTTGAAAGCACGCGAACGCGGGGGGTAGCGTCTTCATCACTGAAACATCCAAGATAACCTGGTTCTGATTTTAAGGGGAAAAGAGGAAAAGAAAAATAATAATACACTGCGCACATGATTCAATAGTTTTCAAATGTAACCCCTGTGTTATATTTGTGTTGCAGTTATTCCACATGTATTCCTTTTTCTTCCTATGTATTTTATATATTGAAAATGTCGTGGTCTAGCGGATAAGTCCCCAGATTACGAAGCACGATGTACGGAGTTCGAATCCCTTATGTCATTTCTAACACATCAAGGCTACCTTATTTTGCCACTTTCCATCTAGATCCTTGGGTTCCCGGTAAAACGAAACTCATTAGGTGCCATGCAGGGTGCCTTATCAGGGTAGATCGGCTAAACCCGGGAAAATAATGACTATACAGCGCTTATAAACACTAATTGTATTTAGCGCTGCATAAATGAAACTACTAGTAGTAGTAGTAGTAGTAGTAGTAGTAGTAGTAGTGGTGGTGGTAGTGGTAGTAGTCAGTAGCGTACGCAGGATTTTTTTCAAGGGGGGGTTTAACATTTTTAAATTTTAAATTTGACATTTTGCTCCGTTGGGGGGGGGGGGGGGATCGACTTTTTTAGGTCGGCCATTGGCATAATTTAGGTATTAATTTAGGTATTAACATCTATGAAATCCTGAGTTAAGCAACTGATACCGGACTGATTTAGAGACGTATTGAATTTGTGGAGACATCTTTAAGTTTCAGTATTAAAAAAAAACGCCGAGGTTAAGGCATACGTGAGATTAAGCAATATTTTGGCCAGCAAGGGCAATGGCAGTACAAGATTCTATATTTAAAAGGCCACTCTAACCCAACTAACATAGCCTTTTAAAACATGGATACAACTCTATATATTAATATTCTAGCATCTGATTTTTCAGAAAATCTTTAAATTGACCAAAACATGATAATAACCATCCATTTTTCACAGATCTCACGCTCGCTGGGCTACGCCCCTCGAAAAAAGGTTATACGGTCACGTGGCTTGATGACGCATTTGACGTCATTGCGGGAATGTCCGATTTGTCCTACATCTATAAGGATCTTACAATCTCATTGTAATTCATAATTGGGAATGACGAAATTGCCAGAAACGTACTGAAATTATCAAGTGCGTATTCTTTTTCGGATAAAAGTCCTTATTTTTAATCTTCAATTGATATCATAGTTTTTCTTTTTAAAGACATTTTAATGCCTATATCACCCTCCTTTTCACCGAGAAGTCTCCTGCAGTGACGTCATATGCTATCGCGCAATACAGCTCCGAAACTGGGTTTTTTTTTCCTGAGCGTTCTGATTCGTCATTTTTAAAGCTAGATTCCAGAATTATTGATGATATCCCGCCCCCCCCCCCCACTCAGTGTTATTTAGGGTACGCATTTGCTTGTTCCCTCTTTTTAAAAGCACCCCCTATCTGAGGACTGCCAACATTTCCGAACCCCCATTTCGCAGGCTTTTCGCGGGCTTTTCCTGCCTTGGAGACCCCCCCAAATTCGGAAAAATGCTCAATGTACCCCCCTAAATTCGGAAAAATGCTCAATTTACCCCCTAACTTCGAAATAATTTCTCAGGAGTCCAAAGAGATGAGAGGAAAAAAGAAAAAACACCCCCTTTTTAAAGAAATCTCCGGGTGAAAGTCAAAAACACCCCCTTTTCTTACAATTCTCGGGCCGGACTATGTCGCACGAAAAGTACCTCTTTACCAGACATTTTGGTAACATGCATGCGGTCATTTCGACCCCGGAGTGGGGGGGGGGGGGGCGGGGATGATATCCGTCAAAATTTATTCTACATGTATTTTGTTCATTTAAACCCGTTTTGGTTAGAGTGGCCCTTTAACTGAGTCTTGGAACAATACAATAAAAGTCAAACCTGCTTCGGTGACCACCTGTCTACAAATACCGCATTCTTTGTTTCTTTAAAAAATGTTTTATCATTGAAACATGTACTAAAGGAACCTGTACTTTATAGGCCACTTTTCTCGTCTCCCTTGGGTGGTTTTATAAACAGATTTCACTACACAACATCACATTTTGTAAGATTTAGTTTCAATGAATGTGAGTTTAACCAATTATGAATATCCTGTACATAAGGTTTAAGATTATGGATAGAGCTGGCTGCATTGCCTTGGTTAAGTTTGAATGAAGTGATTATTTGAATCTCATCCGCACAAATGTGATATCGAAAATAGTGGTGTTGAAGAAAAATGTTCAGAACAGGATGTGCCCGCCCACAGAGCCCTGTTGAACTTCACATGTCAGAGGCAAAACAAAATGTGAAGTATAACCATGGACCTATCAAGACAGACAGCCATCCATATGTAAACATTCGTATTATATTCCGTCACTATAAATGTATTAACCAGTGCCAAGAATAATCATGTGGGCAACAGATATTTTGAATATAAGCACCAATACAAGCGTGCATACACATTTACAAGTTAACGTGAAATGATAACAAAACATCGCAACATTCATTGTTACCTTTGCAAGAAACAGCTCCTATCAAAATGTTGTGTTTGCAGCCACACTCTCTGTTGCACGTATCACATTGCATGTTCGACCCATCTGAAAAATGATTTTATATAATTCCATCAAAGAAATTTATCTTTCATCTGTATTTCAATTGGATAGTATCTGGATTCTAATTTTCAATATAAGTATCATTATTAGTATTAATATTATCAGGAAATTATTAATATTGCTATTATTATAGTCGTAATAATTGTTATTGTTATTATTGTTAGAAGTAGTAGTAGTAGTAGTAGCAGTAGTAGTAGTAGAAGTAGTATCATTATCATTAGTATTATTATCATTATATATTCACAATGATAAAACATCGGAAAGGAGAGTCGATCTTATATTATTATTATTACCATTATGATTATAATTGTAATGAATTTCATCATTATTAATATCATTAGTCTTACTATCACTGTTGTTATCATTAATATTATGTTAATCATTATTATTATTGTTATGATTATTATCATCATTATTGTTACTATTATTTCAATTAATTTTATTATCATTGTTATTATTCATTAACATTATTATTAGTTATATTATTTATTGTTATTGTTAGCATTATTATCATCTATTTTTATCATCATTTTAATCATTATAATTATTATGATTATCATCATTGCTGTTGTTGTTATATGATCTTTTTTCTAGTGATTATGTACAGGTTTAATATTACACTTACCAACTGAACAGTCTGTAAAATATGTTGATATATTATTAGTGACTGATATCGGCCACTCATCACCATCGTCGTTGAAAGCCCCTGCCGTAAGACGTCGAGAAGTTCCTGGGAAATTTAGCTGACTACAAGCTATGCTTGCTAGTTCGAAGCTAAAATAGGTTTGACAAACGAGCCCCCATCCGATGTCCTGGTTGAAAACCTCAACGATGCCGGCATTGGGTCGATCTTTGGTGATCAATCTGTAATCTGCAAAAGTTATTGAGATTATTATATTTATATAGAGTAGGTTATGAATTTGTATAATGATGATCACAATAATGATCACAATTATATTAAAAAAATACCAACGATAATAATAATAGTAATACTAATGATGATAATACTGCTACTATAATGTCTACATTATATAGCGCACGTATCCTATAAATCTTAACAAACTAACAAACAAGTATAATTACCCTGGCTCTAGCCTAGCTGCCCTTAGGCGCTGAAATCATTCGAGGTATAAATTCCTACCAGGTACTCATTTACTTCTCCTGGGTGGAGATTGGCAAATATAGATTAATATCTTGCCAAAGGTCATTTGTGCCGCGGGGGGACTCGAACCGCGAACCATGTGATCCGCAGTCCGACGACGTATCCACAAGACAGTGACACCTCTCCATCTATCCACATCTCCTGTCATAGAAAGCGGGTTGTTGACTCTAACAACCAGTGCTTCTTTGAAGCCTTCGACGTCCATCTCTTTGAAGTTCCGAAAAATCTGCTTTACTTTGCACATCACTGGCTTGGGACACTTCAGTACAAAGCGTATACAGTGATGATCAGACATAAGGTTGCGGTGTATGACAATGTCCTCTATGACGCAGTCATGGATAGAATTAATGTCTGTAGAGGATTGTCCCTGTAGATTACCCTCATTCCTGGTCATGACAAGGTCCAAAGTGTGACCCATGTTGTGGGTAGCATCATGGACGTGTTGAGACAGGTTTGCTGATTCTATGATGGAAAGGAACTGGGCTACCTCAGACTTTGAAGGCATGTCGACATGGATGTTAAAGTCTCCTAGAAGAAGAACTCGTCCAGATAGCCGTGATATCTCAGCGGTAAGATCATCAAGTTCTTGAAGAAAGTCTGCAGTACGAAACCGATTTCGTGAAGAAGGTGGGGGTCGATAAACTACCAGGAAATGAATCGAACCTGCTTTACTAACAACGTGTGCGAGTTCAAAAGTGGAGAAAGTCACAGATTCAAAAACCTTCAGATGTAGTTGAAGTGGAGACTTGAAAATGACTGCAATGCCTCCATGAGGATCGGTCGGCCTTGGAACATTCATAAACGTGTACCCAGGTGGAGAGCATTCGGCGATGACGACTGGATCTTCTGCTCTAAGCCACGTCTCAGTTATAAACATTATATCAATATCATGTTCAGAAATGTAATCATGGAGTAGGAAGGTCTTATTACATATAGAGTGAGCATTCCACAAACACATCTTTAAACAAGACCCATATATCTTTTCGGTATTGGTATTAATAACAATTAAGTTATCGTGATTGATTCCTCTAACACAAGTTTTGTCGTTTAGACCAAACTGAGAAACAAGCACATGGATTTTATGTTGTTTTCTTCGGCCTCCCCGTTTACACCTATGGGCTCTCTTTCTGAGTTTGGGGTTACGACTTATTCCTAGGCTAATGATTTTTCTCATAACATCGGGATGAAGGAAATGCCATTGTTGGTTAATGGGCAAAGCATTTAATTGCAAAAGATCAAGTCTAGTGTAAGATTTATCATTTACATTATGAACTAAAGTTCTTCCAGCTGGGAGTGTTTGTCTATACTCCTCAGATGTAACGGGTCCAGGATTGGGACTGACATCACCCGACATAAGTAGTTGTAATCTAAAAGTTGCATGAGTATTGGAATAGTACAAGATACACGATCCAATGACTTTAACCTTAGATGGTGACATTAGACTACAATTTCTATACTTTACCACTACATGGCAATTTGCAACAGATGTACTGGTCAATGCAGCAATCAGAACAAAGGTGACATATCTGGCTATCTCCATTGTTATACTAGAGCTCATTCATGAATATCAAAAGAAACAATGACATGGATGGGTGACTTTGAATAGTCAACTACACTGTACAGCAACATACACAGGTCACACAGTATGGCAGCATGTAAAAACTCACCTACAGTTTTGTAAAGTGTGAAGCACAGGTAAAAATACAAATTCTGAAAACATTACAAATCTATATCACTCAGCAGTTGTCTAGCAGATTCCATGCCATATACAGATACATATATTAACAAAATTATTGATTAACAGTAACATAGAACACAAGTAACTTAAAGTAAGAGAGAGAGGTAGAGAGAGTCGCCTGTCAAGCGCGCACCTCACACCTCACACCTCTATAGTCCTTTATGCTTTGCTGTAAATGCTACAAATTAATATAATTCGATCTGCGAGAAAAAACACATTTTGTACAAACTTACCTGAAATAGTATATATCGCCAAACAGGGACTGCTTATAACAATAAACAGTAAAAACAGGATTGAATACAAACTTATAGCCATTTCGGTGTACGTATGTATGTCACAGTTCAATATCTATAAGCATTTCTGTTTGCAACCGATCTTCGTGAGAGTAGAACCTGCTTTAGAAGAGGAAGCTCTTGAAACGTAGTATTTCAATGAACACGCAGTGTTATACGTCATCTAATGTGTTTCACATAAATTCATTTGTAGAATATTTTTTTCCTTTAAAAAGAATTCGCGGATAAATCTTACGTATTGTTTTGTATTGACTGGGAAACGGTATTGGATACTTTAATCAAATTAAAAATCTGTGGTCAAAAAGAAGGAAAGTATAAAGACCCGTGGAATGGGCCATTTGCGCAACGTAATCAAATCAAATGCATTCGTCTTTGATAACTGCGTCTTTACATACTTAACCTTACGTCAATTCTTTCAGTTAATGTCCATATTTTGTAATTGTGATTCATTCAATATTATATGAAGTAGAGTTGCATTATGAAATCTCTTAAATTTCGTTTCTGTTATTTAGTGTTATGCACTTTGAGCATTTCTTGGGATTGACTTTTCCTGATGGACTTTCTTTTATTTGCCCTGTAATGAGACTAGGAAGAAACATGATCAAATATCGCTGTCTACTACAGCTTCTTTTGCTGATGAATGTAGGTCTCCATAAAATCACTAAATGGCAAGTTGCAAGTAACAGTATAACTACAAGTGTTATTTCCTTACATCGACCCCCCCCCCCCTTTCTTTTTCTGTCACTCTCTTTTTCTACATAAATATTATATCCTCTCTCTCACACACTGTTTCACGCTGCCCTTCTTTTCTTTCCCTCAATCTTTTACATACCTTCCCTCTTTTCTCTTCATTCTTACCGGTACTCATTGCCCTTTGTCTCTTTCATTCTCCCTCCCTCTCTCCATCCCCTCATCCTCTCCCATACATTTTCTCTGCATCCTTCTCTTTCTTTTCCTCCATCTCCCCACCCCCTCTCTCTCTTTCTCTCTTCTCACTTCCCTTCATCTCTTTCTTTCTTTCTCTCTCTCTCTTCCGCTCTCTTGTCTCACCCTAGACCCTATCTCTTTCTCCCTCTCTTGCACTATCTTTCTCATCTCTTTCCTCTTTCAGCACTACTTTATCAATATAATATAGAGATTATCGGTTAACTCTTATACCAAAGATGTATTGATAATTCTGTTGAACAAAATATGCTCTCTTTTCTTACTCAGCACACATCAGTAAACGTGGAATGATACACATGCGAGACAAAATTCACTTTCGTAAACTTTCCTGATTATAAAAGTATACATAGTGTTTTCAAATTGAAATGCTAAAATAATATAAACATACGAGGGGGAACAGAAAAATTGTAATAAAAATTTAAAAACGCCATGTGCATGCATGAAATGAAATGAATGTTCGTTACTTTAGCGAACTACTAGAGTACTATTATACTGCATCTGATGCTTTGTTATCTCATTATTTATTCAATGACAGCAATTTTTTGGTGAAATATCCCTTTAACATTGTGATCGAACCAATTTCCCGATACTTTCTTTTAAAGAGCAACTGTTTAAAACAGGAAATGCAGAATCTGGCTAACTTCCGCTGACATAGCAAATATTTTATCCGAAGATATTAAAACAGATACAGATAGGTTTTAATAAGTTTCACTTTCGACACTAACATATTATTGGGAGCGCTGCTCTTAAGATTAATTAATCACAGTTCAACCCACAAATTTATTTTCCTTTGTCTAATTAGGATTTTATATGATACTATAAGAAGAGAAGAAGATAAGATGAAGAAAGAAGAGGAAGTAGAAGAAGGGGGAAGAAGAAAAACAAAAGTAGGAGGATGAGAAGAAGAGGGAGAAGAAGAGAAAAAGAAGAAAGGGGAAAAGGAAGAAAGAATAAATAATAGATATCCAAAGGCGTTTACCATGAATACTTGGCGTTTACCAATACTGCGCAGTACTTATATTGAACATCAAATAAAATAGAACCAACAGTTTAAAGAATAAACACTTCACCTATATCTAGAATGTCAAGAGTTTTCTTTCCATTGCTTTTGTGAAGAGATGATTTTCAAACGCCACCAAACCAAACTTGTACAACTTTACAAACTCTTGATATTTACATGTAAAGATGAATTATGATAAATATATCATCGTCACGATGAGCACTTCAAAGCTGCTTTAAACTATGACCATAAATCAAGGACATGTCTAACAAGGAAACATTTCTGACATGCATAAATAACTTTCAACATAAATTCCAGCCAACTTTCTTCTGACGGCAACAATCGTGAACCATTTCGCCGGTGTGACCGCGCCGTTTGTCCTACCAGTTTCGTTTGTCCGTCAGACATAATATGCGGGTTTTCTGCTCGCACGGATCGTCCGAGGGAAGATCCGTGCGATTTGCTATCCGCACAGTCTGTCCCCCCATTGTTTTACGTGTATATTTGATAAAAGGAAGAAACTCGGCATATCAATGTATTAAGACTCATTGTAAATCATGTGGTTGACATTTTTTCTAGAAATTACATAATAATAGTTCTCTACAATTTTTTTAAGGCAAATGGGCCAGTCCTTTTGAAAGTAGAAGTGAATACTGTTGTAATTGATTATACTTTTGTACGTGGCTTCGTACTTCAACCAACTCACTACTAGTATAATTATACTCGTGATACAGGCCCCGCCCCAAGTATTTGGGGGCGTTTCGAGGTTTAATGAAGGAGTTAAATGGGAAATAAAAGTGATTAAAAATGGGGTTAAAAGTGATTGGGGGAGGCTAGAGTATTTAAGATAAGGTAGAGCGTAGCACAAATTGGCGGATGCTCAGGGGGTAGGGGCATTTAATTACGGTCAGATGAGCATATTTTAATGCCTTATTATGACACTGGGCAGGTCACGAATTGGCGTATGGTCCAAGGGGCGGAGCCCCGGAAGCGCAGGGGTTTGGGGCATTAAAATTAAGTTCAGATTAGCATACAGGGGCCAGCCTTAGGGCCCAAGGTGGGGTCCAGGGGGCAGAGCCCCGGAAGAGAAGAAGATAAGAAGAAGAAAGAAGAGGAAGTAGAAGAAGGGGGAAGAAGAAAAACAAAAGTAGGAGCAATGCCAGCTTCAAACCATGATGATTTATTTTCCTATCCCCTAATTAAAACAGATAACAGTTGCTTATTTAATATTGTACAACAAAAAACGAAAAGAACATATTACCTGATAGAACGTATATTAACCATTTTTTCTATAATGTCAAGGTTTTCCACCATTCCCCCCCTAACGTATACATGGGTTTACAAAACGTATAAATCCTGCCCTTTTTAGAAAAGGGTGTCTTTTTAAAGGCTAAATTGGAAATCTGTGGTCAAAAGGAGGGAAGTATAGAGACCACTGGAAAAGGCTATTTTCGTAATGTAATCAAATTTAAGGCATTTGTTTTTGTCTTTGATGTCAAAACCTTTCAGTTAATTTCCAAAATTTTCTCATGGTGATCCATTCAATATTGTTTGTAGTAGGTTTGCTGTTGTTATATAAATTTATGCACCTCGAGCATTTTTTTGGATTGATTTTTTCGGATGGATTTTCTTTCATTTGCCCTGAAAAAAGACTATGAAGAAACGTTATCATATCGCTCTCTAATCCCGCTTTTTTACTGACGAATGTAGGTCTCAATACAATTCCAGTGCGACCCATTCTGGCTGTTTAAAATGCATCGCCTGAGGCGCCGCTGATCCTTCTTTCTCGCATATCAAAATCATTGATCTAGTACACTGTAAAAAATATCTGTATTTTTACAGGAAAAAAATACAGATTTGTAACGTTTTATCTAAATACAGCAATTAGGATGTATTTTTTTTACATATATCCCGTAAAAGTACTTCATTTTTATTGTGAGAATGATTTACATCAGAAATTTGTAATTTGAAGGCAAAATACAGGTACTAATACAGTTTGCCTGTAATTTTACAGATCTATCTCGTAAAAATACTTCATTTTTATTGCGAAACTGACTTACATCAGAAATTTGTAATTTTAAGGCAAAAAAAAGTACTAATACAGTTTGCCTGTAATTTAACAGATCTATCCCGTAAAAATACTTCATTTTTATTGTGAGACTTACTTACATCAGAAATTTGTAATTTTAAGGCAAAATAGGGTTACTAATACAGTTTGCCTGTAATTTTAAGGCAAAATAGAGTTACTAATACAGTTTGCCTGTAATTTTACAGATGAAATTGTTTACCTAAATGTATTTTTACAGATGTCTGTATTCGTACAACGATTTCTTAAATTGAATGGATATGGTGCAGTTTTACTTCGATGTGATTTAATTTGAATGCAGTTACTAGATTCTTTAACAAAATTCTGTTTTTATAATGTCGTTTTGATTGGACAGCATTTTACATTTCATGAAACTTATTTCACATATACTGTAGCATATTTACCAATTCCGTTTTCCAACTTTAAAATCCCAGACATGATTTCGAATAATTAGGCGTTACGAAGTAGAATAATTAAATTGAACGAGATTTAAAAGAAATTTAATATTGAAGTTTAATTTATATTCTACGAAGTATAAGCCTAATATGAGGAATCATGTCCCTCCCTGATTGAATGTTCTGTCAGTGTGACTATTAATACAATTGATTTTGTTGTCTTTTTCCCGCCCTTCTTTGCATGATTGAATGAGCCTTTTGTCTTTGAATACTGATGCACGTGGCTTTGAGTGGGCTTCTTATACATGATGCGGAGGATGCTCATTTGCATATGAATGAAGTCCCAGAGACTTTGAATGTGTACTATATTTCTACATTCATGCTGTAAAATTACATGGTGGTGTAAAAAATTAAAACAAAATTGGGTCAAATACAAATACACAAAAAGATACTTCCACACCAAAGGGAGGCGAGTTGGCTCAGTCGGTAAAGCGTCGGTCTGTCGAACCAAAGATCCCGGGTTCGACTCCCACCCAAGCGGATGACTGAAACCTGCGTTGTGTGTTAACGTGCCCCTTCCCTTGTTCATAGACGCACGTTATGTCAAGTGGAAAACACTCCGTCCCTCGGATAGGACGTTAAATGGAGGCCCCGTGTAGAGAAGAGTCACTACCTTTGCACGTTAAGAACCCACTGCACTATTCGTATAAGAGTAGGGGGAACCCCGGTGTAGTGGTTCACCTGCACACCCCCAGTATAGTACGATAATACTCTGTAAAGAGGTCTGTACTCAAAAGGAAGAAGGGGAAGCTGTAAACCAAATTAACAAACATTTGTATTTATAAAACGTTTTTGTACTATATTTTTACATTCATGCTGTAAAATTACATGGTGGTGTAAACAAATAACACAAAATTGCTTCAAATACAAATACACAAAAAGGTACTTCCACACCAAAGCTGTAAACCAAATTAACAAACATATGTATTTATACAACATTTTTGTACTATGTTTTTACATTCATTCTGGTGTAATTTTAATCAACATACAATTTGTAAAAGAAAATACATGAAATGTTTGTTGGAGAAAATAACAACCAATCTGTATTTTTACAACATAATTTATGGCGACTCTGCTGCCAGCAGATTTGCTGTAAAATTACAGAGATTTTTGTTACTGTGTATATAACAAGGATTTTAAATGATTACTTTTCAACCATGTCTTCATTTTTAATGAGATCAAAAGGGGCTTCCCCTGATTATCTGGACCCATTTAAAATTGGCCTCGTAATTACGTCCTTATCGATTTCGAGAGTACCTACCAATACCTCAGACGACAGTTATCACGAGCGCTCTCTCTTGTTCAAAATATAACATTCAAAGGCAGACCAGCACTATTCCTTACATCACCCCCCTTTTTTTTTCTCTTTCTCTCTCTTTTTCTTTCTCTTTCTCTCTCTTTCTCTTTCTCTCGCCATCCTACTCTTCTTTTCCCTCCATTCTCTTCGCTCTTAATACCGGTACTCATGCGAAAAGGTGCCCCTTCTATTGATCGAACGCCCCTACTAAAATAGTGCTTACCTCTTTTAATTGAAAGCGCTCTTGCTTTTATACCCCTTCATGACAAACAGAATTTTCTTTAATAATAATAATAATAATAACTTTTACTTATATAGCGCTTTTCATAAGACATTTATATCAAAGCGCTTTACAATATTGATACAATTAAAACTAAACAGAGTAATGAAAAGAAAACAAATATGAAGTGAAATTATGAAACATAAGATAACAAGGTAAGGTAACAATTTAAGAACTAGGTAACAATTTAAGAACTAGGTTGAGTATGCATTTTTCATTAGGTAGGTTTTTAATTTTGATCTAAAAAAAGTAATATCTGAGATGCAACGAATGGAGGCTGGGAGAGAATTCCATAAACGTGGAGCAGAGCATGAAAAGGACCTATCACCAAAGTATTTTGTTTTTGCTTTTTTAACGGTCAAGAGAGTTTGATTTGCAGAACGAAGGGGCCTATTGGGTGTGTATAATTGAATCAGTTCAGAAAGATAATTTGGGGCATGACCATGTAGAGACTTGAAGGTTAAAAGAAGGACTTTGAACTGGACACGAAATTGAATGGGGAGCCAATGCAATTGTTTAAGGGTTGGTGTAATATGTTCATGTTTTTTGGTGAGAGACACTAGACGTGCTGCAGAGTTCTGGATTCTTTGTAGCTTGGCCATATCTTTTTCCGGAATTCCATGGAGTAGGCTATTACAACTGTCAAGGAGTGAACTGATAAATGCGTGGACGAGGATTTCAGTGGATGACTTGGAGAGGAATTTACGAATTTTACCAATTTTTCTCAGGGCGAAGGATGCTTTAATACGACAGATACTATTGACATGTGGGCGCATTGAAAGGTTTTGATCAAACGTAACACCTAAGTTAACAACTGTTTTGGAGGAATTTACAGAACCATTTGTTATTTGAATAGGAGGGAGTTTTATTGTATTTCTTCTTCGGTGAGAAAATAGGTGTAGCACTTCCATCTTGTTGTCGTTCAAGAGCAGAAAGTTTTCAGTCAACCAGGAGCGAATGGCATGTAGACAATCTTCCAGTTTATGTAACATTTGAGGAATTTGTCCAGACTTAACAGTTACATATAGTTGGGTGTCGTCGGCATATATCATCGAGGAGAAACCGTGGGAATGAATGATGTCCTCTAAGGGTGTCGTATAACATGTAAAAAGTACAGGGCCGACGACGAAACCTTGTGGCACCCCCCACCTAAGCAGAGTAGGATCGGATCGCGAGCCATCGATGATCACTTGTTGATAACGTCCAGTGATGTAAGATTCAAACCACTTGGTAGCAGTTCCAGAGACGCCAAAACGTGTTTCCAACCTGGATATAAGAACACGGTGATCGACCGTGTCGAAAGCTGATGTTAAGTCTAACAGTATGAGAATCGCATCATCTCCAGTATCCAAAGCACGAAGTATATCGTCTTGGACTCGAAGTAACGCAGTTTCCACGCTGTGATTTATACGATAGGCAGACTGTCGGGATGCGAGAAGGGAATTTGCAGTGAGGTATTCAGTAAATTGATTTGAGACTACTCGTTCTAATACCTTGCCCAAAAATGGCAAATTTGAGATTGGTCTAAAGTTTCTCAAATTTTCTGCATCCAAAGATGGTCGTTTGAGGGTGGGATGAATCAAAGCAGACTTGAGTGCTGAAGGGAAAACTCCACATTCTAGCGAGTCGTTGGTTATGTCTGTGATGGCCGGAACTAGAAGCTCTATACATTGGCTAAGAATGGGTGCTGGTAGGGGATCTAAGTCACATGATTTCATTTTATGTGACTTGATGATCTTCAGTACATCTGTTTGGGAAACTGGCGCAAACTTATCAAGACGATGGTCACTGACTTCCACTTCAGCGATATTGGAAGAGGAAGAAAATGAAGATCTCAATCGATGAATTTTATTGTCAAAAAACTTTGAGAACTTCTGAGTGATTTCAGCACTGGACTGATGAGAGGGCAGTGATTTAGGAGGCTTTTCAGTTGTCATCCTGTCAATCAAATTAAACAGTTGTTTGCTGTTGCTAGTGGATATGAGTTCGTTTAATTCATTTCTAGGGTCAAAATTCCATTGTTTTGAAAATGTATCCTTTCTCTCTCTCTGTATCTCTTGTTGTAATTATTTCATCATCGTTCAGTATGAAGGGGCAAAGTTAGCTTCCTTCAAATTATGTGATGCCTTAGGTGCGGATCGAGTTACACTATCTAATCATTAGCAATATTTTCATTTGCAGAGAATAACAAAAACACGAAAGTAAAAATAGGCGTGTGTCCTATTTAATGAACTTTGATTTATGCTTACGCATTTACATGTTTCTCTAAAGATACTAAATTACTTGTTTTCCTCTTACTATTTCATTAATTCTGTTTTTCTTTCTTTCTTTCATATTCTTATCTTTAAAACAAAAATTACGTCAAGTCTTTGCATTGTCAGTGTCGTCGACATTTGGAAGATTTGGTCCCTCGGCCAGAGGTTAAAGTGTGTTCTTTACACTTTGAATGGTAAAAGCCACACATTTTGTTTGAAGTTTTGAATGCAAGGTATCCAGTTAGAACAATGTTTTTAGTTAGCATACTATTCCGAGAGCACACCGTTTCTGGTGAGAATCAAGGACTCATATGTATCTTACTTCATATCCAAAGCATACCCTTGTAGGAATGTAAGGACAGGTGTGAACTTTTCTGTACAACCGCGGACCTATCCCTATCCCTTAGAGCATGAAATTAAAAATTAAAAACATTTGCATTGGTTAAGATACTGAGGACGTTGGGTCTGCTTTATGTCCTCTAAGTGAATGTACAGTTCTCATGTGTGTCCTCGGTTTGGTCCCCTAGACTTTTTTTCCATTTTTGTTTTAATGGACTCCTAGACAAGGTCACACAAACACACACGCAGACACACACACACACACAGACATACACACACGCAAACATGCACGCACGCACACCCCACAGGCACACACTCCCACACACAGCACTAGTATGGGAGTTACTTATGAGCTTCATGGCTCGTGTTCCATTCCCCTGTTTATTCCTTAATTTTGATAATTGAAATTGCCAATGAAAACAAATTCAGTCAATTTCAAATAATACATTTTTAGAGTGCCATTATCTTCTCTTAATAATTTAACATCTTGTTATTAATTTTTTCTTCACCGATTTTCATCAGTGTGAATTATGCAAATGTCTATATCAACACTGTGATCAATATAGACTGGATTTGTTTTTGACATCATTAAATAATATTACCATCTGCATACTACTAGAAAGTGCATCCGTATTTCATTTAGGTAAACTTGCCATTAGTATTAATATTGTAATTATTCTACCCTAAAAAGGGTAGGCGTGGATTAATAATATGCCAGGGACGCCAACTTAATCTTTACAAGAACCTTGGCACCCCAAAATAGACAATATAGACTGTATTTTTTTTTCATGATTAGATATAGAAGATTATATCCCGAATACTAAGAATCTTGCAATCTGATTGGTCTAAACGAGGTCACATGATCAATGAAAGATAAGTGACCTTGCGATAGGACTTTTGTACAGTATTTTTTTGCTGCTGCCCCACTTGCCCATTGAATAAGCATAGCAAAGTAGGTTTAATACGCGAAATGTCAATGTCAATGTCAAATGAGCGCGCATCGACTCTATAACATGTATGCATGCAGTGCTTTGTAAAAATATAGCTAAAGCTAAACTGTTTGCAGAATCATTTCTTTTAATTATGTAAAATTCACTTTAAATATACCTTATATATTTCCGATGTGGGATATAAAACAAATATTAACTCCTTTTTTTACTCAAGCAATCGATACAAACTATCATCGCCTCGGTGATGATAGTTTGTACCATTACCCTCGTAGTCGATTAATATTTGCTTTCTGATATTACCATCGGCATACTACTAGAAAGAACACCTGCATTTCATTCAAGTATACTTATACTATATTACTATACTATACGATGTAAGGACCATCTCAAAATATAAAAGCGACATGAACTGATGAACTTTCTGCCCCATCACAATAATCTCATGGTCAACTTTCCAACAGTGCGTAACCCAATATCCAATTCACATTACAGGGACTTGGTAACGTTGTTCAGATGAGAGAAAGGGGTGCTAAGGTAGTGACTTTAATGCTAGATGTACAACTTAAGATAAGCTGAAAATTTGAGTGAAACGGAATATTATTAGTGATACAAATTGGGGAAAAACTGATCTGATCGATACCTTAATTCTCCCAACTATATCATTACAATGTAATTACATTTTATGTGAATGTAAATCGTCACAAAGCAATTAATTGGCTATATATACGATTCCCCACATTAAAGTGTTGATGATTTTTAATAGCCTGTTGTATGTCTTTTTTTCATGGAAAATGGTTGTGAAAATTCAAAAATGGTTGCAGAATTTACAGTTATTCACTGTTAAAGGGTGTTGCACAGTGACGCCTTCAAAGAAAACCATAGCTATCTTTGTGGTTTGAGAATTTTTTCAAGAATTTGTGCATGTCAGAGGGTTAGTAAGGTTGAAGGAACATATAAGTAACATTTTATACAAAAATTACGCAATCTTTTCATCAACCTGCAACAATGTTACCTAGTCACTTTAAGCGGACGGAGGACTCGATGCGAGAACCAACAGCGCAGCTAGGGAAGCAGCGAGTTACGTCACCATGCTGCATGACATTAAAGTGCAATTTCGCTTTGGCTATACAGTGTGTCCCGAAAAAAACTATACACTTTTGAAATGGCTGCCGAATAACAAATATATGATTCTAGGGGGAAAAGTTTTATATGTATGGAAAGCTCATATACTCAACTTTCATATGACACCAAAAAGTTTGAACATAATTCATGCTTGGGTGAGCACTGCTCACTTTTGTAAAGGGTATGAAAATTAGGTTGCGCAGGAATTAGCCTTCCAATTTGTGAGAGGTAAATCCTTTGGAGCTTACAACATTGAGGATGATATGATACATTCATGATTTGCTGAGTGAATTTCATGGTTTATTAAACCAAACTTTTATGCACGGAATAGGAATTTCATTTTTTATTGTAGCATTGTAACTTTCCCTGGTAGACTAAGTGGTGTGTTCATGAGAGTCAGGATGGGGTGATGGTACATGTTGGAATTTCCATGTTACAAACTGTTATTTTTTACATTTGTGACTTTGAATAAAAACCTTCACCCAACATTTCAGTTACCATTTACCTGAAGAATAAGTAGCCGACATCTTGGACATTCCTTTTTTCAACAAACCGTATTTGAATATTCAATTTATCCCGACCTGGGTATTGAGTAAATCAATGAGATGTTCAACTAATCTTACAATAATTGAAATGTGGGGTGAAGGTTTTTATTCAAAGTCACAGATGTCAGAGAATAACAGTTTGTAACATGGAAATTACAACATGTACCATCACCCCATCCTGACTCCCATGAACACACCACTGAGTCTTCCAGGAAAGTTACAGTGCTACAATAAAAAATGCAATTCCTGTTCACTCATGCATCAAATGTTAATCCCATAAATCAAACATTTCACTCAGCAAACCCAAACTCATCACAACTGATCATAAATTGGTCATATCATCCTCAATTCCGTAAGCTCCAAAGGATTTACCTCTCACAAATTGGAAGGCTAATTCCTGCGCAACCTTATTTTCATACCCTTTACAAAAGTGAGCAGTGCTCACCCGAGCATGAATTATTTTCGCAACTTTTGGTGTCATATGAAAGTTGAGTATATGAGCTTTCCATACATATATAAATTTTCCCCTAGAATTATATATTTGTTATTCGGCAGCCATTTCAAAAGTGTATAGTTTTTTTCGGGACACACTGTATACAGTAATGAATTATAATCAAACTCCCTCTTTCGAGATCAGTACTAATATCTGTGACTTTGAATAAAAACCTTCACCCCACATTTCAATTATTGTAAGATTAGTTGAACATCTCATTGATTTACTCAATACCCAGGTCGGGATAAATTGAATATTCAAATACGGTTTGTTGAAAAAAGGAATGTCCAAGATGTCGGCTACTTATTCTTCAGGTAAATGGTAACTGAAATGTTGGGTGAAGGTTTTTATTCAAAGTCACAAATGTAAAAAATAACAGTTTGTAACATGGAAATTCCAACATGTACCATCACCCCATCCTGACTCTCATGAACACACCACTTAGTCTACCAGGGAAAGTTACAATGCTACAATAAAAAATGAAATTCCTATTCCGTGCATAAAAGTTTGGTTTAATAAACCATGAAATTCACTCAGCAAATCATGAATGTATCATATCATCCTCAATGTTGTAAGCTCCAAAGGATTTACCTCTCACAAATTGGAAGGCTAATTCCTGCGCAACCTAATTTTCATACCCTTTACAAAAGTGAGCAGTGCTCACCCAAGCATGAATTATGTTCAAACTTTTGGTGTCATATGAAAGTTGAGTATATGAGCTTTCCATACATATATAAATTTTCCCCTAGAATTATATATTTGTTATTCGGCAGCCATTTCAAAAGTGTATAGTTTTTTTCGGGACACACTGTATACAGTAATGAATTATAATCAAACTCCCTCTTTCGAGATCAGTACTAATAAAACTAATCCCACTCTTGTTTATCGCAGTTGTAATCTCCATCCTATACGAAACCTTGATATTTTACAGGCCTAGCGCTCCCTTTATCATATTCATTATAAAAAGAATGAAAACAATTAACAACAACAACGACAAAGATGCCCAAGTAACGGCCTATAATATTTTGACAAACTCGCTACATTTATAACTTCATATAGAAGCTCATGATATACAGTCAACTTTGTCTTCGTGGCCACCTCTGTTATGTGGCTATATATTTTGTCTCCCTAGAAAAAGAAAAGTATGTTGCAGAAGCTATCTGCAGCTAGTGGCCATTTTGGGGGTTTACAATGAGTGACCTTTCTAGACACGTTTGACTGTACTTAAAACTTGTTCTGTGTCCTACTTCATGGAATCAATTTTAATTCAGCAACTCGTACTTCGGCTCAGTATTCCCATCGGCCTCTCCCAAGTTTGATTTCTTCACTCTAGCTGTTTGCTCAACTATTCTTTGATTTTCATATTCTACCCCCTCGATTGCATTCATTTGGCCTCTATCTCCGCGTGTAGTTGCTATGGTGTCATCGTAGGCTGGTTGCTCCATAGTTGTTGCATCTAAGGATGTGTAGGGATGCTCAACTATTGTTTGATTTCCATATTCTACCCCCTCGATTGCATTTGTGTGGCCTCTATCTCCGCGTGTAGTTGCTTTGATGTCCTCGTAGGCTGGTTGCTTCATAGTTGTTGCATCTAAGGACGTGTAGGGATCGAGTTCCTGGCCCTCCCTTGCACCGACTGACTGCCTTAGAGCGATGTTAGAGCGTCTAAAATAAAAGAAAGAAAGATTATTAATGAGGTATAGCGTTGTATCCTCTAGAAACTAAAATCGCTGTATAAACCATCATCATTAGTATTACTCTTATTACTAGCAGTAGCAGTAGTAATATCATGATGATGCTGATGATGTCGAAGATGTGGAAAAGGAAAGTCAAGTTTCCGACGACGTCGGAAAGGCGAAAGTCGCGATGTCGTAGGTAAGAGTCAGGTTCAGCCCTTCAAACGACGAAACGAAAATTGAAGACGAAGATACATTGATACGGGAGTCGACGACGACGACTTGTCGATTGTGGCGCTGACGAGTGGCGTGTGTTGCTGATAAGCGGCAGTCTTTCGCTAAATAAATAGACTACCTTTTATAATATTTACATGTGCTGGTATTTGGAATATATCCAGGCTAGATTGTATCACGGTTTGAATAAACGCTCATTTAAATTATATGTTGTTCCACTGTGTCTGGTCTCTCGTAAATCACATTAGAAAAGAAAGCAAGACTTGGATTGGGTTGTTAGTGATTATAAAACCATCAACACCCCTAACCAACCTTTTGCTAAATTTGTAACCGTGCAAAATACCGACACAAAGGGTCGCTGGTGGAAATACAAACTTGAGTTCGTGAAGACTGAAAACAGAAGGCGAGGGTCAAACAACCAAAGTAAGGTTTTCAGCAAGACAGCAAAATAGAAATGATGTGGATGGTGGCGCTGACGACTGGCGATGTTGTTGTTGATGGCAAGTGGCGATGTTGTTGATGGATGATGGCGCTGACGACTGGCGATGTTGTTTTTGATGACGAATGGCGATGTTGTTGATGGATGATGGCGCTGACGACTGGCGATGTTGTTGTTAGGAGTATACTTTGATACTAATTTAACCATGGAAACACATGTTAAAAATATATGTAAATCAACATACTATCTTCTGTACAATCTCAGACGTATTCGCAAATATTTTGATCAAGAAAGTATGAAATTGGTTGTACATGCTCTTATCACAAGTTAGCTTGATTATTGTAACGGGTTGCTGTTTGGAATGCCTGATTCTCTGATAGCTAAGTTACAAAGAGTCCAAAATGCATGTGCAAGACTTGTTTATCGTCGGTCGAAATTCACTTCAACCACACCTCTTCTGAGAGAACTCCACTTGTTGCCAGTCCGTCAAAGAATCTCATTCAAAATATTGTTAATTGTCTATAAATCATTGATTGGTCAAGCCCCTAATTATATCACAGAATTACTCCAACTCAAAGTCCAATCACACAGTCATAGCCTGCGCAGTTCCACAGATAAATTATTGTTTCAGATTCCCCATGGCAAAACTATAAAAATAACTCTTGGGGACCGTGCTTTTGCTATTGCTGCCCCCAAATTATGGAATAGCTTGCCAATAGAAATACGAAGCACTCCATCTCTCAATGTTTTTAAATCCAATTAAAAAACTTATTTGTTCAACTGAGAGATCTTATTTTGTAGAATTTAGTAAAAAAAGAGCTCTTAACCAGCGCAGCTGAATATATTTTGTATAAAAGCTGCGCTATATAAATGTATTATTATTATTATTATTATTGTTGATGGCGAATGGCGATGTTGTTGATGGATGATGGCGCTGACGACTGGCGATGTTGTTTTTGATGACGAATGGCGATGTTGTTGATGGATAATGGCGCTGACGACTGGCGATGTTGTTTTTGATGACGAATGGCGATGTTGTTGATGGATGATGGCGCTGACGACTGGCGATGTTGTTGTTAGGAGTATACTTTGATACTAATTTAACCATGGAAACACATGTTAAAAATATATGCAAATCAACATACTATCTTCTGTACAATCTCAGACGTATTCGCAAATATTTTGATCAAGAAAGTATGAAATTGGTTGTACATGCTCTTATCACAAGTAAGCTTGATTATTGTAACGGGTTGCTGTTTGGAATGCCTGATTCTCTGATAGCTAAGTTACAAAGAGTCCAAAATGCATGTGCAAGACTTGTTTATCGTCGGTCGAAATTCACTTCAACCACACCTCTTCTGAGAGAACTCCACTTGTTGCCAGTCCGTCAAAGAATCTCATTCAAAATATTGTTAATTGTCTATAAATCATTGATTGGTCAAGCCCCTAATTATATCACAGAATTACTCCAACTCAAAGTCCAATCACACAGTCATAGCCTGCGCAGTTCCACAGATAAATTATTGTTTCAGATTCCCCATGGCAAAACTATAAAAATAACTCTTGGGGACCGTGCTTTTGCTATTGCTGCCCCCAAATTATGGAATAGCTTGCCAATAGAAATACGAAGCACTCCATCTCTCAATGTTTTTAAATCCAATTAAAAAACTTATTTGTTCAACTGAGAGATCTTATTTTGTAGAATTTAGTAAAAAAGAGTTCTTAACCAGCGCAGCTGAATATATTTTGTATAAAAGCTGCGCTATATAAATGTATTATTATTATTATTATTATTGTTGATGGCGAATGGCGATGTTGTTGATGGATGATGGCGCTGACGACTGGCGATGTTGTTTTTGATGACGAATGGCGATGTTGTTGATGGATGATGGCGCTGACGACTGGCGATGTTGTTTTTGATGACGAATGGCGATGTTGTTGATGGATGATGGCGCTGACGACTGGCGATGTTGTTTTTGATGACGAGTGGCGATGTTGTTGATGGATGATGGCGCTGACGACTGGCGATGTTGTTTTTGATGACGAATGGCGATGTTGTTGATGGATGATGGCGCTGACGACTGGCGATGTTGTTCTTGATGACGACTGGCGATGTTGTTGATGGATGATGGCGCTGACGACTGGCGATGTTGTTGTTGATGACGACTGGCGATGTTGTTGATGGATGATGGCGCTGACGACTGGCGTGTTGTTGTTAATGACGAGTGGCAATGTTGTTGATGGATGATGGCGCTGACGACTGGCGATGTTGTTGTTGATGACGACTGGCGATGTTGTTGTTGATGACGACTGGCGACGTTGTTGCTGGATGGTGGCGCCGACGAGTGGTGTGTGTTGCTGGTGATGGACTACTGATGATGCTAATGATGATTATGCTATATACGTGCTCTAAACGTGTGCATGTAATTGGTTCATGTGTCTCTTTCCAAGTTTTTGCACAAATTGTGTAGAACTGTCAATAGCGCGTATTCCACCTTCTTTTGACGTTTTTGTTAGTAATTCCCGAAAATGGCGAAATTCATTACTTCCCAACAAACTTTAATAACGTCTCCCAATTTATATCATGATGTTAGGAACTTTTTGCTCTACGTGTGCATGTAATAGGTTCATGTCTCCAATTCCTAGAAATAGTGCAACTTGTAATATACCTTGTGTGGAAACGGTCAATGGCGCGTATACCAACATGGCAAACTGCATAACTTCCCATCAAAGTGTGATAACGTTTCCTAACTCATATCATAATGTAAGGAATACCGTGCCCTGCGTTAGCATGTAAACGATTCCTGTCTCCCATTTTAATAATCGCGCAACTTGCAATAAAATGTGTAGAAAAGTCAATGGCGCACATACCGCCTTTTTTAAACGTTTTGTTATATTTTCCCTAATGGCAAAGTGCATAACTTCCCAACAAATTATAATAACGTCTCCCAATTCATATGATAATGTAAGGCATGTCGTGCTTTACGTGTACATGTAAATGGTTCATGTATCCCAAACAATTTTATTTTGATATTCACGTCTTGGACGTAAAATACAACAAAAATGGTTGCATAGGTATGCGTCAATTTTATTGATTTTCACGTCTTTGACGTAAAAGAGGAAATCAATAAGGTGTGAATACATCAAAACGCGTACAAACATGTACAGCATTAAAGGCCTATTATGAGACATTATAATAATAATGAGCTTTACCTTCTATGTCTTTTGCAAATAACGACCACGACAATGATGGCGATGATGAGGAGGAGGCCAGAGACGATGCCAATACTGATAGATATGATGACCTGATGACCTAGGAAAAGAAAATAAATTGTTATAAGTGTGTTACAATTTGTAGGCCGGTATGAGCCACATGAATTTTCTAAATGGCAATTAGTTACCACTGCTATAGACCACAGATATTTCAAATACCATACAATGAATTTCCCAGGGGGCACGTGGCACGTAGACAAGGCCATTTCCTTTCTAGTTTTACACCGTTTTACATACTAGTACAAACAGATAAACCGGGTATAGACTCAATTAGTTGTAAGCAACTTAAAGATAAAGTTGAGTTCTGGTCATGAGATTGAATGTGAAAGAAACAATGTGGAATCGATCAGAAATGTTGATCATGTAGCATATAAGTATCGGTGTGTACTGCAAGGTTCTGGAGACATCAAAATTCGGCACAGTCTTGGTAAAGTAACAAGCACTGTACACAGAAAGATGTATATGGGACTACACGCACATGTGGCATAAAAATCGGACCCTATTTTTAAGCTGTCACTTGTCTTATTTAGAATATAAAGGCATTTAAACAGCCATGACTTTCAGGGAACATTCTAACTCTGATGTTCTTCCACACTTGCATAGACAAAATGATAAAGCTCACGAAATATTTTTCACCTCTGCCCAGAACAACCTTCTCTTTAACTCTACATATATCTGTATGAGGCTGTCATGAAATACAGTTGTATTAAATACCAGAAATACATGTACTGGTAATCCTTTTTTTTTTTTTATTCATCATTTTGCTTTTCACACTTTTTATGATAAAATCGTCAGTAATCGTTGAAACATTTGCATGTAACTATTTCATTTGCATCCATATTACCATAAACGTACAGAAATTGTGATGTAATAAGATATCTATTTACCACTCTTCTGCTCTGGCCCAGTTGTCCCACTGAATGGTATTTGGTTAGTTAGCCCTCGGCCCTTGGTAGTCGCAGAAGAGGGTGTAGTCGAACTGAATCCTGGATATCATAGAAAATAAACATGATACACGGTCAAAATTTAAAAAAAAGTTAAAATAGTATATATTGGCCACTCAACAACAACAAAACAGACTGAAAACTCATTTGTTAACCATTAGTTTTAAGATCAATTTACTTGGTATTTGATTTGAATTATATTTTTGGTATCATTGTCCAGTTATATCCATTTCTTTATCCTCTAAAGTGCGGGACTTAATAGTGATATGAGATATATATAATTAAAGTTTTGAATTATAATTATTATCATACTTTGTATTAATCTTGTTGTTGTTGTTATTTAAATTATTAGAAATAGTAGTGGTATCATAATTATTGTTACATATTGATGACGGCATACAGTGATCCACAAGCGTTAAGCTGTGCATGCGCCATGCGAAATAAACTTGCTTGGGAATCTTATACCAAGAGTATCAAAAGTGTGCTATTATCTGTCTCGATTATTCATCTTTGTACCTTTTAATTAAGAGTACATAGCAATTATTATTATTATTATTATTATCGTCATCATCATCATCATTAATGGTGGCAATGAAGTGTACCAATCACCCAAATAATCATTCCTGTATAACAAAAATGTATAAAATCAACCTTTAGCAGGTTCACCAGGCATTCTTCTATTTTAAACGGTTGAAGAGTATGAAGAACATAAAAGATTAGGTAAAAAGGCGTGTTCGGAAACAAGTTCGCCTTGGGTTCCGGAAATTGATGAACAAACCTTTCGCGAACCAAAATATCATTCAAAGTGTTAATGGAAATACTTGCTCGTGCACTTTGGGAGAACATGGTTCCACATAACGGCATGGGTGCTGTTCGCAATGCCAACATTATATCTGCTACCGTACACCTGCACGCATTGGATAACGTCAGGGCCTTCTAGTGTGAAGTCGTCGGAGCAGTTAAAGTATATCTTGCTGCCGTAGCGCAGAGAGCCGGTTTCATTGTATCTGAATCCATTTTGAGGAGTACCAGGGTCTTCGCAGACACCTAGGTCAACTTAGAAACAAAAATTAGAAAGACAACGATTAGTGTGTCATATTTTGAGAATTCCTAACAATATGTAATGTGCGAAAATTAGACAAGTTAAAATGAATAAGCCGAATAACTTCACTAATTTCAAAAATCTAATTTCATTTAAAGCTATTCATTGGCAAGAAATTCAAGGGTACATTTTTTAATTTGTTCATGCTTAATAGTATCTATTTTCAGTGCAAAACCTGTCCGAAAATAAAGAAAATTATTGGAGATGGGATTGTTTTCTTTAAATGATAGTTTTATGTAATATCAGCAGAAATATTTCCAGGATTCTGAACTAACTTGTCTCAAACCTCGTAACCAGCTTGAGCAAGTAGGTTTTTTTTTAATATTTTATTATCATTTTTGTTTTCGGTGATGGAGGGGGGAGGGGGGGGGGGGGGGGGGGGGGGGGGTAGCAAAAACAAAATCTTGAGGCACATGTAAACAAAAAATGAATTCCAACCCGCCGCCCCCTCCCAGCCATTAAGCCCCTCTCCTAAAGATTGCCCCCCCCCCAAAAAAAAAAAAAAAAATAAATAAAAAAATAATAATAATAATAATAATAATAATAATAATAATAAAAAAATAAAAATAAAAATAAATAAATAAATAAACAAATAAATTTAAAAAAAAGTTAAAAATTAAAGTAAATATATATATATATATATATATATATATATAATTGCGAAAATTCTCAACTCTGACATGACAACGGGTGTTCCAGAAAATGTAGGCGTGAAGAAAATGGTCTAGGAACATGAGATTTAGCTGTACTTTACAATTTGATTACGAGCTTTCGGCTTGAGAGGCCTTCTTCAGGTTCTGAAGTGCAAACATATACAGAAACAAATACATTGTATGAAAAAATATACATGGCATACAAACTCAATATCACTCAATCGTAGTCAAGCATCATGAACATAGCAAAAATTAGTACGAGAAATACCTCGGAATAAACTTAGAAATAATTATGCAATTTCAAAGTGTTTTACCTTCTGTATATGTTCGCACTTCAGAACCTGAAGAAGGTCTCATCACAAGCCGAAAGCTCGTAATCAAATTGTAAAGTACAGCTAAATCTCATGTTCCTAGACCATTTATATATATATATATGTATATATCTATATATATATATATATATATATATATATATATATACAGTGCGTCCCAGGAAAAAAAGGACCCGAGAACTATTGATGTTTTATCATAACTTAATCACAATTATAATTAATCAATGACACATATTTGGAAAGCTTAGATCCTCTGTCATTTGATGCAACTCATATGATGCATATTTCACGCATTAGCGATTAAAAGCAATTTGAAGAGAGGAAATCAAAAAGTAATTTGGCGGGCGGTATCTGAATTTCAAGGAGAAAATCACATTTCTAGAAAGTTCAATTTCTGCTCTGTCATATGAGACACCTCAATCAGGAAAAATGAGCCAGGAATAAAACACATTCTGTTTGTTTAAAAAAATGCTTGCATTTCCCTAATTTGATCAAACGAGTTCGTTTTCACTGGCTGCCTGCCGTAGCATCAAACAGAGTTGACAAAAGACTTAACTCTGTTTCGTTGAAGATAAGCCATGCATCAGGTCTTTCGTGTTCTTTGTGCGTGGCTGATCTTCAACGAAACGGAGTTAAGTCTTTTGTCAACTCTGTTCGTTGATTCTCGGTTTCGTTTTTTCTGGGACGCACTGTATATATATATATATATATATATATATATATATATTTATTTAAAAGAATAATAATAATAATAATAATCTTTAACAAAAAACTTCTACAATTGCTCCTGCATGGCTTTACCTTGGTATATGGCGATTTCCGCTGAGCCCCCACATGATTCAAGGCGATCTCCACCACACACATATTCACAATCCTCATCCGAATCTTGTCCATGTTTGGCAAGGTTTTCATCTTGTCTTCCGCAGAAACATTGGTTCCCGAATTCTACACCTGCGTAGAAGTATCCGTCCTCTTCGCATGCTGTGATGCACAGGTCAATCGTGAGAACGTTGTAATGGTCACGGGGACCATCGGAAAGCACCCGATCTCGGCCGGGCCATAATTGGGATTTATAATCACTGAAACATCCAATATATCCTGGTTCTGGAATAAAGAAAAAACAAGATTTTAAAATAGGTAATAATAAAACAATTCCCACAAAATTCAGCTAGTTTTCAAATGGAATCTCCATGTTATATTTGTATTGTAGTTATTCCACACACAAAAAAATCTTCCTATGAATTTCACATAAAGGAGGCGTCATGGTCTAGCGTCCAAGTCCCGGGATAACGTACGAAGCACATGTACGGAGTTCAAATCCCTGTCACGGGACCTATGTCATGGTCTAACACATCAATCTACCTTATTATGCCACTCTGCACCTAGGTGACGTCAATGCATGGGTTCCCGGTACTAAATTCCTTGACTGCCAGAGCGCCCCATCAGGATAGATCGGCTAACAATAACTACAGCGCTAAGAAAAACTAATTGTAATTAGCGCTATATAAATGTTAGTATTTGTAGAAGTAGTACTAGTAGTTGTAGTATTTATATGTCTACTTTAATTGTTGATGTGTAAATAATAATAATAATAATATGTGAGAATTGTAAGGCGCCTAATGCACTAGAAAGCAAATGTTCAAAGCGCACTTTTTAAATTAAAAGAGATAAATTAAAGGCATACAGAACATACAAACATGAAAGAACAATTAATTATATGGCGATTATTTTTAAACAATTCAATTGATAGTGAAAGCAATCCACATCGAAGACCCTGCATGAGCAAGGTCCCACCTCACCCATCCACCCCACCTATATAATATTGAGCTTAGGAACAACAAGAAATCCGGAGTTTTGAGAGCGGAAAGATATGGACGAAATGTGATGATTGATCAAAATAATGATGTGGAGCGGAGCCGTAGACTCAATGAAATACAAGCAAAATAATTTTGAAAAACAATGCGTTCGCTCATGAACGAGAGCATTTCTAAAATCAAGAAGGATGAAATCAAATCATGGGTAATCTTCTCTGCGGCACTGCAAATTAGGTTTTTAAGTATGAATCCTAAGTTACGTAACTGATACCGGACTGATTTAGAGACGTATTAAACTTGTCGAGACATTGTTTTTAAAGATAAACTTGAGTTCTGGTAAAAGAAAAAGAAAAATGAATTCCCACAGCATCAAACAAAACTTACATTGAATGTACAAGATTGCAAATACATGTCATTTGTCAAACAATTTTGATAGAAAATGTATAGTGGCTGAGTAATGAGCATAGAAAGATAAGCACATCAAGGTAAGTAGCCCCGACACCATTTTTGTAGTCTCATATACATCTTCATGTGTACAGTGCTTGTTACTTTACCAAGACTGGGCCAAATTTATCATGATTTTAATGACTCCAAAACCTTGCAGTACACACCAATAGTTACATGCTACATGATCAACTTCTTCTGATCTATTCCACACCTTTTCTTTCACAATGCAATCGCATGACCAGAACTCAACTTTATCTTTAAGTTTATGTATTAAAAAAAAGAGGTTACGGCATACATGAGATACGTCAATATCGTTGCCAGCAAGGATAAAGTCAGTGCAAGCTACCTTTTTTAACAGAGTATTTTTAAAATACAATACAAATTCACATTTAGTAAGATTTAGTCTCGATGAATTTGATTTTAACCAATTATGAACATCCTGTATACAAATGCCTCGCGATTATGGATAGAGCGGGCTGTATTGCTTTGGTTAGGTTTGAACGTAGTATTTGAATATCATCTGCACAAATGTGATATTGAAAAGAACGGTGTTGAAGAGTATTTTTGACCAATTAAATAAGTAAGAACAGATGCCCCCCCCCCTTCCCCCACAGAGCCCAGTTGACCTCCAAATGTCAGAGGTTCAAACAAAAACTAGTTATCAAGATATCCATCCATATGTGAATATTCGTATATTACTCCGCCACTATAAAAGTATTAACCAGTGCCAATAATAATCATGTGGGCAACAAATATTTTGAAAATCAGCACCGACAACAATACAAGCATGCATGCCCATTAATGTGTTAACTTGAATTAATAACCAAACATTGCAACATTCATAGTTACCTTTGCAAGAAACAGCTCCGATAAGATAGTCGAAATTACAGTAAGAACGGATAGACGTACCACATTGCATGTTCGTCCCATCTGAAAAAATAAGTTTTTATATAATTCCTTCAAATGAATTATATTTTCAGTTGTATTTAAATTGTAATATCCTCATTCGAACTATTACTATTAATTATATTATCATTGTCATTATTATTTTCATTATTATCAGTATTTATTATCATCACCATTAGGTGGTTTGTCAACTAGGCCTGTCCTCATCAGCTAGAGTTTGCCAAATAACCGGCTGTCTTAACTATCCCGATCGCAAATTAACCAGTTAATTTGCGTCTTTATCAGCCCGCATTTGCAATTAGCTTAATACTTGGTCGTGAAAATATCCAAAAAAATCTTGGTCTCGTTTCCAAAATATCCCGATATTTGGGAAATAGCGAGGCTAATTTGGCTAAGTCGAGCTGATGAAAACAGGTCTCACCTCTTAATTTCGTCAGAATTTATTTCTTCTTTATTTATTTATTATCATTATTTTATTTACTTTTATTTATTTCACCTCCCCCCCCCTCCCCTTTTTCGAGCAGAGGATGACTCAAGATTAGTGAAGTCAATTTCTTTCAAACATTTTTGGCACAGTCATAGGTCATTGTCATAAGACATGACCGTAACACTTTCAATTTCACCAGGTTATCGTGACGTCATTTAGGCGCCATTTTGTGAAATTTTCTGAAAATCAACTCATGATCATAATATCTTCATAACGGAAAGTCATTTCTTATTCATATGTATTATGATCAAGGTCAATATCTGTCTGATCAACTTCAGGTCAATAAACGCGCGCGTACGTGTTCGTCCGCTCGTCAATGAGCGCGCAATTTTTTGTAATGCTCCTACTCGTCTTAAATTCAATTTCCATACATTTTGAGCATTTTTCTAAGAACCGCACACCAGCGCATACGCGCGCGTTTTCTTACGTCATGGCCGTACGCAACAGAATCGCCTTTCTTTTTTCTTTCTTGATATTTCCTATATTTTTCCGAACAATTTGATACCATGTTTATCTCTTTATCACTATTAAAGAGCTTCTCTTACCCAGCTAACTTAGCCTTTCAAAACCTAAATACACCTCTACTTACTAAAGCCCACTTGTACTAGTGTAGCTATGAGGGATTAGACCACCCAGGTAGATCACTGACCGGTGGCTATCTCATCAACTAAGCTCTCAATTAACATAACAAAAAGAGGATCATGGGGGACCAATGGTCACCGATTAGGCATTGTTTTCTATATAGAGGGAGCAAGTAGCTACAAGTAGTACAGTGGGCCTTTAATAGTCTAGCCTAAGATTTTTAAAAAAAAAATCAATTTTTCCCATATCTCACCAATGTTAAGCTCCACCCCTCGAAAAAAAAAGGTAACGGTCACGTTGCTTGATGACGCATTTGCCGTCATGGCAGGAACGTCCAACTACAACTAAGGATATTACAATCTAATTGTAACTCATAATTAGGAATGATGAAATGGCCAGAAACATTTTGGGATTTTATCAAGTGCATATTATTTTTTCGGATAATTGTCTATTTTTTCATAAAATATCATAGTTTGCCTTGTTAAGACATTTTAATCCCTAAATCACCTTTCTTTTCACCGAGAAGTAGCGAGCAGATAGTTTTTGCTTAAACTCATACCACAGTCCTTTCATTAGTTTGTGTGCGCGCTCTTGTCAGTCTGGCGTCATTTTCATTTAGAACACAAACTATTAAACGAGTGGGCAAAGAGTCCACGGTGTTTATTTTTATCATAATTTTTTTTGTATTCGTGCTTTATGCACTTGCGGCTTATGGTTTTGTTCTTTCAATTCAAGCCCGATGCTATTCCTACTATCAAGCCACCAAGGAAGGATTGCGATGCAGAAAAGGAGGAGAAGACTGTGAGGACTACAGCTGAGAAAAGGAACAAAAAATGGTAATTTTCCACTTAGAATACTACTGTGGTGTTTGAGAGTTTCAGTTTAGACCGCTCGTTGCTTCACTCCGAAATGCACTTTCAATTCCACCTTACGTACGTCTGAACTGGAGTACGAGGTTATAATTATTATAACCTCGTACATTGGATTAGTGGTTTAGATTAAGGTTAGATCTGATCTATATTTAATCAGTCATAGTCAGTTGACAATTTATATAAGGTCTAGACTAGATCTCCCGGTCTCCTTCTGCCTCTGCCTCAGTCGCCTCGATCGTCGAGCCCTGGCCCGAGCTCTAGCTGGCTCTAACTAATAGGATTTAATGTTACTGTGGTCAATTTCCAGCGCTTGTTCAGAACTGTGACCATACTAGACCCGTGACCCAAGCGTGGAGATACCCTTTAATGCAACTCACTCCCAGCTAGATCATAATCAAATGATTGGTCATGCGCGATCACGTGTGATTCATTTACTGAGCCTATTGCACGTTTTTCATGAAAAAGCGTGAAATATTTTTCAGTACTATTGCACGCTTTTTCAGTGCGTAGTAGTGCGCGTAGAGGTTAGAGCGCTTAATATTGCGTGTATATGGGCCTATTCTTGCGCAGCACCATGCGTAAGTGGGTATAGAAGTAAGTGCGCTAGCTGTATTTATGTGTGCGCACTAAATTAAGCCTTATTAAACTTGAGATTCATTTCTCAGCCATATACTGTCACAAAAAAATCTTGAATTTATTCTTTTTACATCAAATATAAACAAGGTTCTAGGAGTTTCGTTGTATAAATCAAATGCATGTTTTCATTCGTTCATTATACGATCTATCCCCCCTCGTTGATGCTGTGTGTATCTATCGCACACAGCCTCAACTCGAGTGCAGATAGAGATCGTATAATGACCTCATGCTCATGCATCATTGTATATTATTACATACCAAAAAATCTGCTAAATCTTCAACAATTGTTCAAATGTTTCTGGTAAATTTTAAATATTTTTAGAGTATTTTCTAAAAACAAAGACATAAGTATACATGCACTTTCTCACAGGTTTCAAGGCGAACCGCTGCACAATATAAGTGCATACCGACGATGGGGTCTGGGCGCGCGCGAGTGCGTGAAGTTTGAACTCAAATCCTCATTGGATCTCAAAATAAAATTTGCATATTACGACGTCAGCATATGTATGGGGAATTGGGTGTTTCTCTGTAAATATTGATAGCTTTTCTCCCAGTTTTTGACATGTTGCAGCTGAGACAATTTGCTACACGGAAATGCCTTCTTTTTTTCTTTCATTTTGACAATGGCATTATGGCCCATTCTTTCAATTAAAGGAGGCATGTCAATTTCCCCAATTTTTCGTTTACTCTCTATGGGAGGTGACTTTTTCTGAAATCTTCATTCTTTATTCCAATCTTGTAAGAGCAATATCTCGATTATTTCCGCTCGATTTTCTTTTAGGTTCGGATATGTTTCAGCTGAGAAAATAGTTTACAAGAGAGGTGCCATTTATTTTCTAATGAGATTTTGGGATCCTGCCGATATTTTAACTACAAAATGTTATTTGAGAACCTCGTTAACTTGTAATTTTGCGTGTTATATCTATGGGAGAGGAGTGTCAATAGTTTGTGTACAACCCTTAGGGAAATCTGATTCATTGGCGTGTATTAAACCTATATGGTTAATCTCCCAAGTCTGCTACAATATACAAATCCTCTATCGAATACCTGAAAGGGGCGCTATGCCACTTTGTTAATCATGGCGGACCACCTCATTCGTCTTCATGTGACGAATACATCTTGTTATTATTATTCTTGTTATAATTATAATAATCATTGTTGTTGTTGTATGATCTATTCCTCTTTAGTTGGTACTGAACAGGTTTAATATTTCACTTGCCAACTGAACAGCCTATGTAATATGTTGATATATTATTGGTAACTGACATCGGCCAGTCATCAGCATCGTCGTTGAAAGCTTCTGCCGTAAGATCTCGAGAAGTTCCTGGGAAGTTTAGCTGACTACAAACTATGCTTGCTAGTTCGAAGTTCCAATGGTATTGACAAACGAGCCCCCATCCGATGTCCTGGATGAAAACCTCAACGATGCCGGCATTTGGTCGATCTGTGGTGATCAATCTGTAGTCTGCAAAAGTTATTGAGATCATGCTTATTGTAGATTAGGTTGTGTATTCGTTCGTTTTCATAATAACGATAGTAATTTTGATAATAATGACGATGATGATTATGATAATACCGAAAACAATAATGATGATAATAGTAAAAATATAATATTTATTATAATAATAATAGCTACATTTATATTGCGCACGTATCCATCTAAGGGGATGCTCAAGGCGCCAACACACTAGTTCTATCCATCTATAAACGTAGCAATGGGAGCACCGTGGTATATTGGTGAAGGCTCTTGAATCTCATACCAGAGGTACCAGGTTCAAACCTTGCTCGGGGCTTGCATCCTTAGACATTATGTTTTGCCCACAGTCCCTCCGGACCCACCTAAGTGTATTAAATGAGTACCTGACCATCAATGCTATAGGGTATTAATAATTACAGTTTTCCTTGTAACGACAACAATAATAATGATAATGATAATAATAATAATAGTAATGATTACAATAATAATGATCATAATAATAATGATTATGATAGAGTATAACAGATATTTAAAACGCCAAATCAACTTAAAATTAAATGCTCTAGGTGCACTAGTGCAAAAGATGAAAAGATAGATCAACTATGGCTGTGATCTTTGGGAGACCGATCGATGGATGCGCCCCCCCCCCCCTCCCATTCGAAACTTTGAAAAAGTGCATCAACAAAATTTAGCATTATAATGAGTAAGGGCTAAAACATTTTTAATGCAACGTTAAAACTATTTAAAAGATACTGGGAAATCTTCTCGCTCGGGCACTATGCTCCATCGCATGATAATCATAACTGTAAAATTCTGTGATGTCTTTTTGGTATATATCGGAGGCAGGCGCGTACGCAGGGGGGGGGGGGGTGGTTTTGGGGTTAAACCCCCCCTCGAGTTTTTTTATGTGTATGTTTTATGTATGTTTTTGGGGAACCCCCCCCCCCCCTTGAAAAAAATCCTGCGTACGCCACTGATCGGAGGTATAGCACATGTATTGTGTCGTTCCCCCTCCTCCCCACGGCCCTAACAAGAAATCGCCGCCCCTGAAGTTCAACAGAATGATATTTCCGTAACTTATATGCCTAGCTAAATGTAGGCCTTTTTCGCCTCAAGTAAATTAACGATGAAACACAACTTCTAAACAGCTAATGAACATTGAATGTCATGGATATCTTACTTTAGCACGCTTATAGGAGTAAGGCAAATAAGACCCTCTCCCTCTCCTGGAGAAAAAAAAATTGCCTTTAATACAAAGTATTGAGGATTTACACACACAAAGAAATACCTTACAATAGACCTATGTATATCTATACTTCCTCATATATGCATCCAATGCTATACCAATCAATAGTCCGTTATGCTTTGCTGTAAACGCTACATATTAATATAATTCGATCTGCGAACATATTTCGTACAAACTTACCTGAAATAGTATACATCGCCAAACAGGGACTGACTAAGACAATAAACAGTATAAACACGGTTGAATGCATGTTTTCGGCCATATTTCGACGTATACATGTATGCCGGAGTTGACTTCCTATAAGGACAATGAGTGTCTGTTTCTAACGGATCTTCGTGAGAGTAGAACCTGCTTTAGAAGAGGAAGTTGTTGAAACATAATATCTCAATACGCACGCAGTGCTATACGTCATCTATTGTGTTTCATATGAAAAAAATGATGAATATTTTTCCTTTTAAAATAGATTCTCAGATAAATCCTAAGTATCATTTTGTATTGACTAGGTTACAGTATTGATTGATGTACCAAGAAGCACAGGGCTAGCCAGGGAGGGGCACAAGGGTTTCATGGCCTCCATACTCATCCACTATAACATTAGAAGAAGAAAAAGAACAAGAAAAAGAACAAGAAGAAGAAGACGAAGAATAAAAAGAAGAAGACGACGAAGAAGAAAATAATGAAGAAGAAAAAGGTGAGAGAGGAGGAGGTAAGAAGGTGGAATAGGAGGAGTAGAAGGAGAAATCAAGAAGAAAGGAAGATTGGGGCACGCCTCCTCCCCCCCCTTCCCCTTCCCTCCTGTAGCTACACCGCTGGCATTGGTTATTTGGTCAAAAACAAATTCGTGGTTCAAAATAAGGAAGTACAGAGGCCACTGGAATAAACCACTTTCGTAATGTAATCAAATTTAATGCGTTCGTCTTTATTACGTGCTTCCTTACATCTTATTTGATGTCAACATCTTTCCGTAAATTTCCAAACTTATCTCAATGTGATCCATTCAATATTGAAAAATAGGTGTGCCTTTTGTTATATACTTTTATGCACCTTGAGCATTTTGGGGATTGATTTTTTCATTTTATTTCCCCTGAAATGACACTATGAAGAAACATTATGATATCGCTCTCTACTCCCGCTTTTTTCGAATGATTGTAATTCAAGTGCGACCCATTCCAGCTGTTTAAAATGCATCGCCTGAGGCACCGCTGATCCTTCTTTCTCGCATATCAAAATCATTGATCTAGTATTCTAGTATATAACAATGATTTTAAATAATTATTTTTCAACCATGTCTTCATCTTTAATAAGATTAAGAGGGGCTTCCCCTGATTTTCTGGACCCATTGAGAATTGGCCTCATAATATGTCCTTATTATTGATTTCGAGAGTACCTGCTAATAGCTCAAACAATAATTATCACGAGCGCCATCTCTTGTTTAAAACATAACATTCAAAGGCAGACCAGCATTCTCTCCTTACATCACTCTTCCCCTTTTCTTTCTCTCTCTTTTTTTTTCTCTCTCTCTCTTTCTCTCGCCATCCTTCTTTTCTTTTCCCTCCTTCCTCTTCGCTCTTCATACCGGTATTCCTGCCGATAGGTGCCCCTCCTATTGATCAAACGCCCCTATTGCAATATAATACATGGTTCCCTCCTTCAATAATGAGCCCTTGCTTTTATACCTCATTCATGAAAAATCGATTTTTCTTTTAAATTTTCTATAGGGTCAAAATTCCAAAGATAGCTTTAACAAATGATCCTCTCCCTCTCTCTCTATCTCTTGTTTTAATTAATTCATCGTCGTTCAGTATCAAGGGGCAAAATTAGCTTCATTCAAATAAATGTGCGATGGCTTGGGTGCGGGCTTATACTATCTAATCATTAGCAATGTATTCATTTTCAAAGAAAAAAAAACACGAGAATGAAAATAGGCGTGTGTCATATTCAATGGACTTTAATCTGTGCTCATACATTTATGCTAATACATTATGTTTCTCTAAAGATATATACTAAATTACTTGTTTTGCTCTAACCATTTGCTCTTTCTATCACTCTTTCATATTCTTATCTTTTAAAAGAATCTTTCGTCAATTCATTGCATTATCAGTGTCGTGGATATTTGGAAAATTCGGTTCCCTCGGCCAGAAGTTATTGAATGTTCATTACCTTTTGAATTGTAAAAGCCACACATTTTGTTTGAAGTTTTGAATGCAAGGTATCCAGTTAGAACAATGTTTTTAGTTAGCATACTATTCCTAACGCACACCGTTTCTGGTGAGAATCAAGGACTCATATGCATGTTACTTAATATCCAAAAACATACCCTTTTAGGAATGTAAGGACAGGTGTGAAATTGTCTGTACAACCGAGGACCTATCCCTATCCCGTAGGGCATAACATTTAAAATATTTGCATTGGTTAAGATACTGAGGACGTACTTGGGTCTGCTTTATGTCCTCTAAGTGAATGTACAGTTCGCATGTGTGTCCTCGGTTTGGTACCCTAAGCTTGTTTTCCATATGTTTTAATTGATTCCTAGACGGAATTACACACACACACATACGCATATACATACACACACACACACGCACACACAAACAAACACTCATGCACACCCCACAGACACACACGCGCACACACAACATATTCAAGCACCCCCTCCCCCCTATTCATACAGAACTCCGCCAGTCATCAAAGGTTTCTACATCTTCTCCTGTTTGGTAACATCTGTTCAGTCTATGTACAGAGATTGCTGAAATTGAAGGGATTCAACTTTCAACTATTTCTCAAAGGAGCCAAATCTTAACGAAAACCTAATACCATCCACTTCTCAGAGCCTTTATATCATCAAATGTTCTTGTAGTAACGAGGGAATACTACCCAAAAGGCAAGACGAAATCGTTGGAGATCAAAAAGGACTAATTTTGTAAGTTTAGTGCTGTTTTATTGTAATTATTTTTCTATCAAAAAATGCCAAGATACAAACAAAAAGTACACGACATTTAGTAAACAAATGATAAATGAGGTCCAAAATACAACAGTATGTTTAGATGGACATTTTTTACTTCCAGTGATTTTTTTCAAGATTCAATTCAATTCAATTCATATCAATTTCATTTACAACAGAAAGATAAACAAAGTTATTACATATATTATTACAGAAAGTATGAAACAAATGTATGTACATATTCATTTTTTCTTGGTAACTATACAAATACAATTTACAGATTGTACAGATTGTACAGGGTATTCAAATACAAACATGTATATGAGTTGAAAAACATAGTAGTATGACTCATAAAGGAAAGATGGTGCATGAAGGAATTTGGAATTATTGAGCATGAATTGTTTAAAAGAAACAATCAATTTATAGTTAAAATTGAAGAGATAGAAATACTATTGAAGGGAAAAGGAGAGAGAGATAAAGATAAGAGGGAAAGAGAAAAGGAAAATGGAGGGTATCGCAAAAATTACTTGCAGTTGAACTGCACGAAGGCACTATTACAAGTCATTGGAATGACAAAGGGGTGTGTTGTTTATGAATATTCCTATTAATTTGTTACCTTTATCATGTAATAATACATTTAAATTGTTGTGTATTGATGTTGTTCGGTTAATAAACAGATGCGTTCGAGATTTTGAAAATTCATGAAATTAAGTTTGACTTTTCATTTTGTCACTATTTTCTTTTCAATTAGATTACTGTTATTACTCATATTCCAATTAAATGGTTCTAAAGAGGTTTATTCATTATTGGTTTGGTTTATTTTGGTTTGGTGTCATTTTCCATATAAAACATAATATACACACAATTGACAACTTAATTATTCATACCCTTACCGAACTTTTCTAATTTTTAAAGTTTGTAACAAAATTATTTGTCCCGATTCATGTTTCTTTACAATATAACAAATTAAAGTTAACATCTAAACGTATTAAATAAAGGCCTTAATTCAACCATTCCACCTCTCATTCTTGAGTTACGATAGCAAACAAATATCAGTTAGTTCTGAACTGTACATTATGAAGAAAGAAATGCTTATTATAATACCCCTCCCCTCCCCCCCCCCAAGAAAAAGTAGATTTCCTATTTCGAGCCATTAATACGAAGGCTTTGTCCTAGATGACAGGCATATATTCACATCATCAGAGAATTTTCTCGAGACATCTATTCAGAAATTTCATTTGCATGCATTAGGATCGAGGTATCCATCTCTACCCAGCTCTTCTTCCCCATGCAGTAATGTCACATTTTCTTTCAAATTGGTCCGCGCATTCGGGAGAACATACCCAAAGGCATCAATGTCAGGGTCCCCAAAGTGTCCAATGTTCCTGTCATCACTGCTTGATGGAATGGTCTCGTAGAATGTTGTATTAAGATTGGTTTCCGATTCGTTTTCACCTGGTTGTCCTACCGTCTCATACCGATGAGTGCTTGTCAGAGCTGGTGCCAAGGCGCCGCCTATAGGTGACGTTACTGACACATTTCCCCCATTTCTAGAACTGCTATCTCTCATGCCTAGGTATGTGTGGATTATCTGTAAAGAATGTGAATTTCGCCAAATGTATTCTTATCAATATGGTTATTGAAATGACATGAGGGTAATATAACATTTTTGCTAAATACATACGCCTACCAACAAAAGTGTGGCAGGAATCAGCATACCAGTAAAGACAATAAGAGTTTGTCATGGAGACGAAATGAAACAACTGACTTGTCCTAAGAAATGAAATCATCTTAAATTTATTTTAAACTGACTGAACGAATAATCTCATATACCTACATAAGCATCGTGACATTACTTCACTGGCTCCCTGTTTAACAGCGCCAAATCTACACAATTCCTATCGTGCACTACATAACCTGGCTCCAGAGTAAATGTCATCCCTTGTAACACTCTGGTTTACGTTCCGTTATTTAGTATCATTAGGCTTAAGGAAATCTGGAGTAAAAGAGATTGGGGTGGAAGCGTTTCCATCAGCAGCTTTTTTTCAAACAGCCAAGAACCTATAAACTTTCAAAGCCATACTTAAGACTGAACTTATGCTAGATGGTTACAATTAGGTTCCCCTTCTAGGAGTTCAACTCTTAGTTCATTGTCTTCATATGTTTTATCGATTCACCTTGGAGCTTATGAATTTAAACCGTTTTGCAAGCGGCTTGAACATCTTTAAAGATGGGTAATGCATTTTATGAATATTTTCCTTGTTGTTTTTACTATTAACGTAATTATTATTGTATGTGTTTTGGGAAAAAATATCCCCCAATGATGTATATTTATGTTAATGTTTTCAAAATTTCCATGTTTCTCTGGCATTTCCAGTTTTCCCTACCTTCTCTGAAAAAATGCTATTTCCTAGACGCCTTTTTGCCTTTTGGACCCTTACTTACCTGTGAATCACTCCCAGGGTTTCTTGATAAGCGCTTCCTAATCCGAGGGATGATCCACCTTATCGTCACGGCAAGAAGAAGTAGAAATAAGACCACTATACTTCCGATCAGTATTGGTCGTATGATGTTGGTACGACTACCTGAGATTGATACAACAATTATAATTGAACAATAAAAGAACATTTGAATAGTGCTTTAAAATATAGAACACAAGCAATCATAAATAAGATGTGCTCTAAACGCTTGATACTGTATTAAACCAGCATAACCATTGCAACAGTTTTAAATACATTATATTGTTTGTATAATTGTATAAACATGAAGGTGTACACTTTTGGGGTTAAATTGTAAACATGACGGATAAAGGCATTGATGGAAAAGCCATTGCCAGATAGACTTGTTGTTTTTAAACTTGACATCTTTATTGAACACGAGATGCAATGTCAAACGAAAAAAAAGATTATTTAAACTTGTTTTCAGTTTCGCAAAAAGCTACAAGACTGCTAAATATTCTACTTCGATTGAACAATATTTATGAAACAAGGAAGTGAAAGTACAGATGAAAACCTCACTGCTTTGAAGATTGTGTAGTATGTATGGCTGATATCAGGGTTATGTTTAAAGGAAGTAGACCATAATTGTGAAGCCGAAGAGAGGAAACAATTTTTTTTCGCAAACAGAACTCTCAGTATACCCATTCACATGAGAGCTAGAAAAAGACCACCAGTAACTATGGATGCTGTAGTCAATTGCAGCGTGAAATATAGATTATGATGTCTTTTTTGGAATGTGCGGATTGGGTTAACAGTTTCTTTAGAAATGCAGGGTTCCTCTTTGGCTTGAGGTCCGAATCTAAATCAAAGCAGTGCAAACATTATTTAAAGGCATCTATAAGCAAAACATCGATTATAACGTGCAATAAAAAGTGTATCATTAATTATTGACTTACTTGTTAAATTGTTAATATCCGTAGTACGATAACTACGCGTTGATCCTTGAGATAAAATATTTGAATATTAGGTGATAACTCTATTCTTACAAATATACATCACGAGTATATTTATACTCATACACACACCCGAACAAGACACACAAACACACACAACACACTTTCTTCAAGTTGAATTATGGCACAATTAAGAATATTTATTAGAAATAAATGTTGGTTCCTTCAAATTTAATAAGATTTCAAAGCTTCTGAACAAACTATATTGTTGTCATGCTATGACATTCATATAGCTCCGTCAGAGTCAGCAGCCTAACATGTTAGCCTATGGACTTTTACCCCAAAAAATCGTTAAAAATTCATTTTTTGTTTAAACGAAAAGCACATCCACCCCGACGTACGTTATCACTAGCTCATGTCTCATTGACTTTTGAAAGTTCACACACCGTAATTTCATCAAAATAGGTCGCAAGTTCGTCATTGCCTATATAACACATGAACAACAAGTCGAACTTTGGACTCAATTTACCACGCGATTGTAAAGTTATAAGTTAAGCACACGAAGGATAAGAAGCATTAATTATCATAGATCAGTTCTGACTTGTTCATTATGTCCATTTCATCCAACCCCCCACCGTAATTTTTCCATTTAGTAGAGGCAAGAATTTTGCCGAGGTAAGCAAAAACATGAATATTCATGAACGGTCAGACAATACAGCCTTTTAGTACGTAACGTATAGTGAGCCGTATCGCTCTTGGAAGTGTATAATGGCCGCCGCGCGTGCGAGCCCACTTCAAGCTTTATCACGGGCGGGAATGGGCGATGATCTGTCCAGGAGGTAGAGGTCAGTGGTTTGTGCTGGCAATGTTCCAGCGAGCGAAAATGAGACAACCGGAGCAATATGATATTCTTTTACAATGTTGGTGAATTATCCCTTTAACATTGTGATCGAGTCAATTTCCCAATATATTTATTTGAAGAGTAACTGTTTAAAACAGGAAATGCAGCATCCTGCTAACTTCCGCTGACATAGCAATATTATATCTGAAGATATTAAAACAAATGATGATTATTTTCCATTTTGTTATTTTCACTTTCGAAACTGGATTGTGCGGTAGGTTTACAATGCTAAAACGTAGGCCTACACATTAAACTCATATTATTGGTTTGCATTTATTTATCAAACAGAATGTCAAATTAGATTAATTATTAATAAATAATAAATATATAGATTTTTTTTAATTCCCAGCCTTCATGGACCCTAAATAGCAATTATTTTTTTGATAATGATTATACATTTGCATTCCAATTTAGACAGGAACATAAAATATAATTGGGAGCACTACTCGTATGGTTAATTTTTAAAAATAATTGTACGATGCTTATTTTCAGTTCAGCCCACACAAAGGAAGACAACATGATTTAAAGAAAGTAAAGGTACACTCTAAACAAAACGAGATATTAATCTGATATCAGGCGGCCTGGATTAACATGTACAAAAACACTTTCCCCCCGATATACCATGAATACATGGCGTTTACCAATACTGCGCTGTACAGTTAATATTAAAGATCAAATACAATGGAACCAACAGTTTAAATGATAAACAATTCACAAATATCTAGAATTTCAAGAGGTTTATTTAAATTCCTTTTGTGAAGATATGATGTTTGATATGAATATTCCAAGAGATTCATACAACTGAGTGACACATCAATTTCAAAAGCCACCAAAGCAAATTTCAAGTTTCGAGTTTCAAGATTATTTTTTCTACATTTTACCAAAAATATAGACATACATATAAAATATAAAAATTATACAATACATGTAGTATATATAAGAACATCTCAATGATTCATTGATAGATTAAGTAGAATGTGAGGAACTTATTAAAAAGCAATGCCTGTATATTATAGGTTCCTGGTAAAATAAACATTGTGGATGTTTTACAACTTTACAAACTCTTGATCTTAAAATGTCATGATGAATTATTATAAATGTATCTTCGTCACGATGCGCACTTCAAAGCTGCTTTAAACTATTCAATTCAATTCAATTCAATTCAATTTTATTTCGTTCAGTTAAAAAGACAACATTTCATATAACAACCAGCTATATAACATAAAATACACATTAAGAACATATTTGACATTTGGACATAAAATAAACTGAATAGGTTGCAACCAGGTATAGATAAACAGTTGCTAGCAAGTTAAAACTCTATGTAGGCCTATATGATTTATGCTTGCTGAGTTCATCATAAAAAACGTAATATGATATTCATCTCTCCTTTTTTCATTGATTATTTCTCTTTTTCGCACTTTTTATGATAACATGACCAGTAATCACTAAAATATTTGCATGTTACCATTTCACTTTCATCCATATTACCATACTCGTAAATGAATTGTGACGAAATGAGAATCTATTTACCTTGATTCTGCTGCTCTGGGTCAGTTGTCTGACTGAATGTCATTGGGTAAGTTTGCCCTCCTCCCTTGGTAGACGGTGTAGTCGAACTGAATCCTGAACAGCATGGTAAACGGGTAAATATACATAGGCCTATTAGGCAATAAAAAAACACACCTTTGCGTATTTGGCTTGCGTATAGCTGCGTATTTATTCCTATTTCTTGATATCAAGAAATGATTTTCTATTTTAAAGCAATGGTAGTTCTTGATATCAAAATTCGATTTCTCGATATCAAGAACTCATTTCTTGATATCAAGAATTCAATTCTTGAATGTTAATTACAATGTTAAAATGTTATCGGAACTATTATTATTTTTTGTATCAATATTACTTTGTAGTTGTTACTATTATTTTTTTAAGTAGTAGTAGTAATTGTTATTATAATCGTTATTAGTATTGTTATCATTATCATTATGATCATTATTATCATCATCACCATACATGGAAGGAAGACTTATATGAATTTCCGTAATATCTAGCTGATATGAGCCACATGAACTTTCTAAATGGCAATTATAGTTACCACTGCTATATTCCACAGACATTCTGAATACCAGTGATGTCGTTAGGGGTGCGTTACACGCCCCGCCCCCCCCCATGAAATTATAGGTCGAGGACAAAATAATGAAGGAAGGAGAAATGAAAAGAAATGTGGAGACCGTCTTTAATACCCAGGCTACGTCATTGACGATGAATACGTCATATTGTAGCATTGGTCACTGGTTCTATTGGTGAGCGGTATTGGCATCAATATTTTATTTTGACACATTTCCATGAGTGAGAATGGCAATTTTGGCGCCAAGACTCTTTCCCTTCTATTTTGACACTGTTTTACATACTATAAATAGATAAGCCGAGTACAGACTCAGATAGTTGTAAGCAACTTAACACTACGTAGCCCGATGTATGGTATATCTGAGGCCATCAGGAAATACCATTTTATTAAATACCCGGCTTACAACGCATGTACTACTGATATTCATTCTTCCTTCTTTATCATTCATCATTCTTTTGTCATACATTTTACGATAACATCGCTAGTAATTCATGAAATATTTACATGCAACTGTTTCATTTTTCATCCATTTTACCATAATCGTTCAGAAATTGTGACGTAATGAGAATTTATTTACCACTCCGCTGCTGTGGGCCGGTTGCCTCAATGAAAATCATTGGGCTAGTTTGCCCACCGCCCTTGGTAGTCGCAGAAGTGGGTGTAGTGGAACTGAATCCTGAACATCGTGGTAAATAAACATGATGCAATGGTAAACAAAGATGTTTAATTATATTACATATATTGGCAAATCCCAAAAACGGACTAAAAGTTATTTTTCACCAACAGTTTTCAAGATTACTTGACTTGGTATTTGCTTTGAATTGTATTTTCGATATATTGTCCTATTTCATCCCTTTCATTATCCTGTAAAGCGTATAGGGGCTGAATGGTGATAAGCGCTATATACAAAGATTGTTTTGATTAATGATTGACAGATGATGTCACAAGATGAATGAGATCTGGAGCAGTTTTTAGGGTGGAGCTTAGCAGGTCCGAGAATTTTTTTTTTTTTAATATTTGAAAATCTAAGAAATATATTTAGATGTTTGAATAATCATATATGACTTGTATGCAGCTCTTGCATAAACTTATATTTGGATTTCACCCGATCGTTAAACTGCGATGTCTCTTTCTAAAAGTTATATATGAAGCTCATATTAAAAAAAAACAGTTAACGGCATGGAACTTTTTGTTTGAAAAAAGTGACTTATTAGAGAGGCATACCCCCGTATGTCTTCATATGTGAGTACCCCCCTCCCCCCCCCCCCCTCGGGTATGGAACCCCTCCCATCAAGAGCAAAACATGTCTTGATGATCGCAAATGAACACTTTAAAAGTCACTTCTAGATTAAACAGAATCTATACCCTCATGGTAATTGACATACAAACCTTTCGCGAAACAAAATATTAAAATTTAAATAAAAATGATAACTTGCCTGTACATTTTGGAAGACCATGGTCCCACATAACGGCATGGGTGCTGTTAGCAATACTAACATCTTCTCTGCGACCGTACATCTGCACGCACTGGATAACGCCAGGCCCTTCGAGTGTGAACCCGTCGGAGCAGTTAAAATATATCTTGCTGCCGTAGCGCCGAGAGCCGGTTTCATTGTATCTGAATCCATTTGGAGGGGTACCAGGGTCTTCACAGACCCCAAGGCCAACTTAAAAACAAAAATTGGAATGATAAAGAATAGTGTCATATTTCGAGACTTTTTAGCAATATAACATGTGCGAAAACTAGACAAACATCATGAATAAGGTCAATAACCCCAATTAGAGAAAATCGAATTTTCATTTAAAGCCATTCAGTGACAAGAAATTAAAAAGTACATTAAGAAATTTGTTTATAATTAATACTGTAGGTTTTTGCAGGCAATGTTGTCATTAATTGTTAACATTAGTATTTCTAGGATCTTTAATAACTAACTCAACAACACCTCAAGATCAGCTTTAGCAGTGTGTTTAGACTTGTTTTAGTTTGTTTTTAGCAAAGACAAAATCGCGAGACACATGAAATGCAAAAACCCGCAACACCCTCCAGGCCCCTGAAATCCCTCCCCAAGGGTGCCCCCCCCCCTAATAAAAAAATATTTTAAACAAATCGAGAATCACTCCTGCCTTTACCTTGGTAGATGCCGATAAAATCTGTGCCCCCACATGATTCAAGGCGATCTCCATCACAAACAAGTTCACATTCCCCATCCGGAGCGTTTCCATGTCGGATAAGGTTTTCATGTTGTCTTCCGCAGAAACATTGGTGCCCGAATTCTACACCTGCGTAGAAGAATCCGTCGTCTGCGCATGCGTTGATGCACAGGTCAATCGTGAGACTATTGGAATAGTCACGGGGACCATTGGAAAGCACACGAACTCTGCCGAATACAGAGTCATCCTCCCTGAAACATCCAAGATAACCTGGTTCTGAATTAAAGGGAAAATAAGAAGAAACAAACTGGGGGGAAGCTCTTTAAAGCAAAATAGAAAAAGTTTATTAAAAACTAAAGAAATAAGGAACCTCATGTGATCATGACAAGATACAGCTGGATTTCACATGGAACCTCGTGTTATATTTGTGTTGCAGTTATTCCACACACACACAAAAATCTTCCTATGAATTTTACATAAAGGAGGCGTCATGGTCTAGCATTCAAGTCCCGGGACTACGTATGAAGCACATGTACGGAGTTCGAATCCCTGTCACGGCACCTATGTCATGTTCTAACACATCAATCTACCTTATGTTGCCACTCTGCACCTAGGTGACGACAATGCATGGGTTCCCGGTACTAAATTCCTTGACTGCCAGAGCACCCTATCAGGGTAGATCGGCTAACAATAACTACAGCGCTTAGAAACACTAATTGTAATTAGCGCTATATAAATGTTAGTATTAGTAGTAGTAGAAGTAGTAGTAGTAGTTGTAGTATTTATATGTCTACTTTAATTATTGATGTGTAAATAACAATAATATGTGAGATTTGTAAGGCGCCTAATGCACTAGAAAGCAAATGTTCAAAGCGCACTCTTTAAATTAAAAGAGATCAATTAAAGGCATGCAGAACATACAAACATGAAAGAACAATGAATTATATGGCGATTATTTTGTAACACTTCAATTGATAGTGAAAGCAATCCACATCGAAGACCCTGCATGAGCAAGGTCCCACCTCACCCATCCACCCCACCTATATTGAGCTTAGGAAGAACAAGAAATCCGGAGTTTTTAAACGGAAAGATCTGGGCGGAATGTCATGATTTATCAAAATAATGTTTCACTGTGGAACAGAGCCGTGAACACAATGAAATAAAAGCAAAATAATTTTTGAAAACAATGCGTTCGCTCATGAATGACAGCAATTCTAAAATCAAGACAGGATGAAATCAAATCATGGGTAATCTTCTCTGTGGTACTGCAAGTTAGGTATTCACGTATGAATCCTAAGTTACGTAACTGATATCGGACTGATTTAGAGACGTATTGAATATGTGGAGACATTGTTAAATTTGGTAAAAACAAAAAGGTAACGACCTACATGAGATACAGCAATATTATAACCAGCAAGGGCAAAAGAAGTAAAATATGCCTTATTTAATGAGTCTTGGAACAAAGTACAATCTCATTTTTTTAAAGATTTGGTTTCATTGAATGTGAATTTAGCCAATTATGAACACCCTGTACAGAAACATCGAGATTATGGATAAAGCTGGCTGCATTACTTTGGTTAATTAGTTTCGAATGAAGTGATTTTTTTTAAATATCATCTGCATAAATATGATATCGAAAAGAGTGATGCTGAAGAATACTTTTCAGACCAATTAAATGAAGTAAGAACAGGATGATCCCTGTTGAACTCCGCATATCAGAGGCAAAAAAAAAAAAAGTGAAATATAACTATACATCAAGATACACGTCAGAGGCTAAACAGAATGTGAAATATAACTATTCATTAAGACAGACAGCCATCCATATGTGAACATTCTTATTATATTCCGTCACTATAAATGTATTTACCAGTTCCAGGAATAATCACGTGGACAACAAATATTTTGAAAATCAGCACAAACAACAGTATAAGCATACATGCACATCAATAAGTGAACTAAAAATGATAAGCAAACATCGCAACAGTGTTACCTTTGCAAGAAACAGCTCCTGTCCATACATCGACACATGCACTGATGAACGATATACATTGCATGTTCGGCCCATCTGAAAAAAGAGTAATTATATTCCTTCAAATAAATTTTATTTCCATCTGTACTTTTATTCGGTAGGATTCTAAGTATTGTTACTATCATAATTATTATTATTATTATTATCATTATTATTATTATTATTATTATTTTTACTATTATTAATACTATTATTATTATTATTATTATTATTATTATTATTATCATCGTCATCATTATCATTAAAATTATTATTAGGATTATTATTGTTATATATTCACAAATATATAACCTCGGTAAGGATAGTCGATCTGATTTGGGATATACTTGTGATGATCCGGTGTAGCTTAAGAATAAATTTCAGTTTCGGTACGTCATGCGATGGCATTGAGAAAGAAACTGTGTAGAAGAGAATGGAAAGGTTGATCATGCAGCACTTAAGTATTCATGTATACTTTAAAGTTTTGGAATTATCAAACTGATGAGAAATTGGCCCAGTCTTGCTAAAAATTCGATATGTATAAGCAATCAATATTGAAAACGTTTATTTATTAAATTGTATGTTTTTGTTTGTATTACACATTGGGAGGAATAAAACAAAATTACTAAAAACAAAATATTTAAAAACTACACCCACTTAACTCAGGACAACAGCAGTTAAGTGAATTAAGCCCACTGTTCACGATTTATTCGACATGGTAGATACGCTTTAGTCCAGCGCACACTACACGATTCTCATGCGATCCGATTTTCGTATAAAGAGCAAATATATTAGACATGGAAATCTAAAAAACCTCTTTCCTCCGGATTTAGGTTCTTATAATGATATTATTGTGTTTTTTTTTTTTACTATATTGATTATTATTTTAATTATCAGTATTATTATTTAGTATTGTTATTATTATTAATATTAAATATAATTATGAATATAATAATTTTTATGAAAAACTTCATTGTTGTTGTATGATCTTTTTTTTTAATTGGTACTGTACAGTATCATATTACACTTACTAATTGAACAGCCTGTAAAATATGTTGATATATTATTGGTAACTGACATCGGCCACTTATCACCACCGTCGTTGAAAGATACTGGCCTAAGATCACGAGAAGTTCCTGGGAAGTTTAGCTCACTACAAACTAAGCTCGCTAGTTTGAAGTTCCAATTGTTTTGACAAACGATCCCCCATCCGATGTCCTGGTTGAAGACCTCAACGATGCCGGCATTGGGTCGATCTTTAGTGATCAATCTGTAGTCTGCAAAAGTTATTGAGATTATTCTATTTATAGAGTAGGTTATGTATTTGTATAATGATGATCACAATAATGATCACAATAATAATACAAAAACACCAACGATAATAACAATAGTAATACTAGTGATGATAATACTGCTACTACTAATAATGTCTACATTTCTATTTTTGCGCACGTATCCATTCCAGGGGGTACTAAAACTAACAAATTAACAAACAAGTAGCATTATTCGGGCTTTAGCCTAGCTGCCCTAAGGCGATAAAATCATTCGAGGCATAAATTCCTACCAGGTACCCATTTACTTCACCCGGGTGGAGATTGGCAAAAATAGTTTAATATCTTGTCAAAGGTCATTTGTGCCGCGGGGGTACTCGAACCGCGAACCATCTGATCCACAGTCCGACGACCTATCCACAAGACAGTGACACCTCTACATCTATCCCACATATTTAAAGGAATGATGGTTTCCAACCATCTCTTACGAGAGGTCCTGGGTTCGATACTTGTTTGGTCCTTACATCCTTAGTGTTATGTTACCACATTCCATCTCGACCCAGGTGTATTAAATTGGTACCTGGTAATGCTGGGGTATTAATGATTGCAAAGCCCCAAGGGGGAACAGTATTAATACTGATGAGGCCATCATTGGGTGGTAATTATTGAATTAGCCATTAACAAGATCGTATTTGGTACGAGGTGGCATCCGTTGTTTTAACTACATTTGCAACAAATCCAGATAATGGACTTCGTTATATCGGTAAGTCTAATATTCACTCATTTCTGTGATTTATAAGAATTCATCAATGTAAACAATATCCTTAAAAGGAGATTAAAATAATGGTTACAATATCCAACATCCAACATCAATTTTAATTTTTGTTTTAACAAGGTCAAAAATAATAATATCTAACGGTAATAATGATAATTATGACAATGATAATGATATTAATGATAACAAAATAATACAATTTACAATAATTATGATAATAAGAGTTATATAGTAATAATTATTATTTTATAGAATTAAAGATTCATTATAAGACGCCAAATCAACTGAAAATCAGATGTTCTGGGCGAAGTCGTACAAAAGATGACATCACATGAATAGTCTCTCCAATGTAACGCAAAAAATCAACAAAAGTAAGATATAACATACAAAATGAAAGAAAACAATATGCCAAATCCAAAAAGAAATATATCGACCATGGCGGTGACCCCAGGGAGACCCGGTGACACATGTCCTCCCTCCCCTCCCCGCCAAGAACTGTGAAAAAATGCATCAACAATTCTAGCATTATGATGAGTATAAGGGCTAAAACATTTGTTAAGATTCTGAAGCGATAGTGCAATGTTACACTATGCAAAAGATACCGGAAATTCTTCTCACTCGGGCACTGTGCTCTCTCGCATGATGATCATAACTGTACAACGCTATGGTGTATTTTGGGTATATATCGGATGTATACCACATGAATTGTGCCGCTTCCCCCCCCCCCCCCCCAGGCCATATCAAGAAATTGCCACCCCTGAAATTCAACAGAATGATATTTCCGTGCCTGATATGCCTAGCTACATGTAGCCTATTGGCATTTTTCGCCTTAAGTAAATTACCGATATAACACAACTTCTAAACAGCTATTGAACATTGAATGTCATGGATATCTAATACTTTAGCATGCCTATAGGAGTAAGGCAAATAAGACCCCTCTTTCTCCTGGAGAAAAAAAAGAAAAGAAAATATTGCCTTCAATACAAAGTATTGATGATTTTACACACCAAAAGACATAGCTTACAATGGGCCTATGCATTCCCATACTTCCTCATATCTGCATCCAATGCTATACCAACCAATAGGCATTTATGATTTGCTATAAATGCTACAAATTAATAATTTAATCTGCGAACATATTTCGTACAAACTTACCTGAAATAGTATAGATCGCCAAACAGGGACTGCTTATAACAATAAACAGTAAAAACAGGGTTGAATACAAACTTACGGCCATTTCGGTGTACGTATGTATGTCGGAGTTGAATTCCTATAAGCATTTCTGTTTGCAACCGATCTTCGTGAGCGTAGAACCTACTTAGGAAGAGGAAGCTCTTGAAACATATTATTTCAATGAACACGCAGTGTTATTCGTCATCTACTGTGTTTCACATACATTCGTTTGAAGAATATTTATTTCCTTTAAAACGAATTCGTGGATTATCCTACGTATTATTTGTTATTGACTGGGAAACAGTGCTGGTTACATTAATCAAATTAAACATCTGTGTTTAAAAAGAGGAAAGTATAAAGACCCGTGAAATGGGCCACTAACTTGTGCAACGTAATCAAATCAAATGCATTCGTCTTTGATAACTGCGTCTTTACATGCTTAACCTTACGTCAATTCTTTCAGTTCATGTCCATATTTTGTAATTGTGATTCATTCAATATTATAATTATGAAGTAGAGTTACATTATGAAATTTCTCAAATTTCGTTTCTGTTATTTAGTGTTATGCACTTTGAGCATTTCTTTGGATTGACTTTTCCTGATGGACTTTCTTTTATTTGCCCTGTAATGAGACTAGGAAGAAACATGATCGAATATTGCTGTCTACTACAGCTTCTTTTGCTGATGAATGTAGGTCTCCATAACAATCAAGTGGAACCCACTCCAGCTGTCTATTGCATCACCTACAGCGCCAATAATACTCTTTTCTCGCACACCAAAATTAGTGGTCTAGTAAATAACAATGATCCTAGATTACTATTTCTCCACCATGCCACCATCTTTGATACAGTCTGAAGGGACTTCCCCTCGTTTGCTGGAGCGCCATCTCTTGTTCAGAACACTACACTAAAGGGAAAGTTGCAAGTAACATTAACAGTACAACTACAAGTGCTATTTCATTACATCGACCCCCCCCTTCTTTTTCTGTCACTCTCTTTTTCTACATAAATATTATATCCTCTCTCTCACACACTCTTTCACGCTGCCCTTCTTTTCTTTCCCTCAATCTTTGACATACCTTCCCTCCTTTCTCTTCATTCTTACCGGTACTCATTGCCCTTTGTCTCTTTCATTCTCCCTCCCTCTCTCCATCCCATGATCCTCTCCCATACATTTTCTCTGCATCCTTCTCTTTCTTTCCCTCCTTCTTCCCCCCCCCCTCTCTCTCTCTCTCTCTCTCTTCACACTTCCCTTCATCTCTTTCTTTCTTTCTCTCTTCCGCTCTCTTGTCTCTCCCTAAACCCTATTTCTTTCTCCCCTCTTTTTCACTATCTTTCTCATCTCTTTCCTCCTTCATCACTAATTTGGAATGATAAACACGCGAGACAAAATTCACTTTCGTAAACTTTCCTGATTATAAAAGTATACTTTAAAATAGTGATAAGAGTAATCATCACATAGTGTTTTCAAATAGAAATGCTAAAATAATATAGACATACAAGAGGGAACAGATTGTACATGTAGTCTAGTCTGTATGCAAGTGGATAGGTTTTAACTGCTTTATTGGGTGACAAGCATCATATTTCTCATCCCATTAAATACGCCATAGTTATGTGTTTATAAAAATCATTCCAACACCTCTAAGATTAAAATGAATACCAAATAAGAAAAATTCATTAAGAATGCATGATAAAAAGAAAAATTATAATAACATTTTTAAAACGCCATGTGCATGCATGAAATGAAATGAATGTTCGTAATACTTTATATCAATGACAGCAATGCCAGCTTCAAACTATGATGATTTATTTTCCTATCCCCTTATTAAAACAGATAATAGTTGCTTATTTTATATTATATAACAAAAATCAAAAAGAACATATTACCTGATAGAACGTATATTAACCATTTTTTCTATAATGTCAAGGTTTTCCACCATTTCCCCCCTAACGTATACATGGGTTTACAAAACGTATAAATCCTGCCCTTTTTAGGAAAGGGTGTCTTTTTAAAGGCTAAATTGGAAATCTGTGGTCAAAAGGAGGGAAGTATAGAGACCACTGGAAAAGGCTATTTTCGTAATGTAATCAAATTTAAGGCATTCGTCTTTGTCTTTGATGTCAAAACCTTTCAGTTAATTTCCAAAATGTTCTCATGGTGATCCATTCAATATTGTTTGTAGTAGGTTTGCTGTTGTTATATAAATTTATGCACCTCGAGCATTTTTTTGGATTGATTTTTTCGAAAGGATTTTCTTTCATTTGCCCTGAAAAAAGACTATGAAGAAACGTTATCATATCGCTCTCTAATCCCGCTTTTTTACTGACGAATGTAGGTCTCAATACAATTCCAGTGCGACCCATTCTGGCTGTTTAAAATGCATCGCCTGAGGCGCCGCTGATCCTTCTTTCTCGCATATCAAAATCATTGATCTAGTACACTGTAAAAAATATCCGTATTTTTACAGGAAAAAAATACAGATTTGTAACGTTTTATCTAAATACAGCAATTAGGATGTATTTTTTTACATATATCCCGTAAAAGTACTTCAATTTTATTGTGAGAATGATTTACATCAGAAATTTGTAATTTGAAGGCAAAATACAGGTACTAATACAGTTTGCCTGTAATTTTACAGATCTATCTCGTAAAAATACTTCCTTTTTATTGCGAAACTGACTTACATCAGAAATTTGTAATTTTAAGGCAAAATAGAGTACTAATACAGTTTGCTTGTAATTTAACAGATTTATCCCGTAAAAATACTTCATTTTTATTGTGAGACTGATACATCAGAAATTTGTAATTTTAAGGCAAAATAGGGTTACTAATACAGTTTGCCTGTAATTTTAAGGCAAAATAGAGTTACTAATACAGTTTGCCTGTAATTTTACAGATGAAATTGTTTACCTAAATGTATTTTTACAGATGTCTGTATTCGTACAACGATTTCTTAAATTGAATGGATATGGTGCAGTTTTACTTCGATGTGATTTAATTTGAATGCAGTTACTAGATTCTTTAACAAAATTCTGTTTTTATAATGTCGTTTTGATTGGACAGCATTTTACATTTCATGAAACTTATTTCACATATACTGTAGCATATTTACCAATTCCGTTTTCCAACTTTAAAATCCCAGACATGATTTCGAATAATTAGGCGTTACGAAGTAGAATAATTAAATTAAACGAGATTTAAAAGAAATTTAATATTGAAGTTTAATTTATATTCTACGAAGTATAAGCCTAATATGAGGAATCATGTCCCTCCCTGATTGAATGTTCTGTCAGTGTGACTATTAATACAATTGATTTTGTTGTCTTTTTCCCGCCCTTCTTTGCATGATGGAATGAGCCTTTTGTTTTTGAATACTGATGCACGTGGCTTTGAGTGGGCTTCTTATACATGATGCGGAGGATGCTCATTTGCATATGAATGAAGTCCCAGAGACTTTGAATGTGTACTATATTTCTACATTCATGCTGTAAAATTACATGGTGGTGTAAAAAATTAAAACAAAATTTGGTCAAATACAAATACACAAAAAGATACTTCCACACCAAAGGGAGGCGAGTTGGCTCAGTCGGTAAAGCGTCCGTCTGTCGAACCAAAGATCCCGGGTTCGACTCCCACCCAAGCGGATGACTGAAACCTGCGTTGTGTGTTAACGTGCCCCTTCCCTTGTTCATAGACGCAGGTTATGTCAAGTGGAAAACACTCCGTCCGTTAAAATGGACGTTAAATGGAGGCCCCGTGTAGAGAAGAGTCACTACCTTTGCACGTTAAGAACCCACTGCACTATTCGTATAAGAGTAGGGGGAACCCCGGTGTAGTGGTTCACCTGCACACCCCCAGTATAGTAGGATAATACTCTGTAAAGAGGTCTGTACTCAAAAGGAAGAAGGGAAAGCTGTAAACCAAATTAACCAACATTTGTATTTATAAAACGTTTTTGTACTATATTTTTACATTCATGCTGTAAAATTACATGGTGGTGTAAACAAATAAAACAAAATTGCTTCAAATACAAATACACAAAAAGGTACTTCCACACCAAAGCTGTAAACCAAATTAACAAACATATGTATTTATACAACATTTTTGTACTATGTTTTTACATTCATTCTGGTGTAATTTTAATCAACATACAATTTGTAAAAGAAAATACATGAAATGTTTGTTGGAGAAAATAACAACCAATCTGTATTTTTACAACATAATTTATGGCGACTCTGCTGCCAGCAGATTTGCTGTAAAATTACAGAGATTTTTTTTTACTGTGTATATAACAAGGATTTTAAATGATTACTTTTCAACCATGTCTTCATTTGTAATGAGATCAAAAGGGGCTTCCCCTGATTATCTGGACCCATTTAGAATTGGCCTCGTAATTACGTCCTTATCGATTTCGAGAGTACCTACCAATACCTCAGACGACAGTTATCACGAGCGCTCTCTCTTGTTCAAAATATAACATTCAAAGGCAGACCAGCACTATTCCTTACATCACCCCCCTTTTTTTTCTCTTTCTCTCTCTTTGTTTTCTCTTTCTCTCTCTTTCTCTTTCTCTCGCCATCCTACTCTTCTTTTCCCTCCATTCTCTTCGCTACTCATGCGAAAAGGTGCCCCTTCTATTGATCGAACGCCCCTACTAAAATAGTGCTTACCTCTTTTAATTGAAAGCGCTCTTGCTTTTATACCCCTTCATGACAAACAGAATTTTCTTTAATAATAATAATAATAATAACTTTTACTTATATAGCGCTTTTCATAAGACATTTATATCAAAGCGCTTTACAATATTGATACAATTAAAACTAAACAGAGTAATGACAAGAAAACAAATATGAAGTGAAATTATGAAACATAAGATAACAAGGTAAGGTAACAATTTAAGAACTAGGTTGAGTATGCATTTTCCATTAGGTAGGTTTTTAATTTTGATCTAAACAAAGTAATATCTGAGATGCAACGAATGGAGGCTGGGAGAGAATTCCATAAACGTGGAGCAGAGCATGAAAAGGACCTATCACCAAAGTATTTTGTTTTTGCTTTTTTAACGGTCAAGAGAGTTTGATTTGCAGAACGGAGGGGCCTATTGGGTGTGTATAATTGAATCAGTTCAGAAAGATAAATTGGGGCATGACCATGTAGAGACTTGAAGGTTAAAAGAAGGACTTTGAACTGGACACGAAATTGAATGGGGAGCCAATGCAATTGTTTAAGGGTTGGTGTAATATGTTCATGTTTTTTGGTGAGAGACACTAGACGTGCTGCAGAGTTCTGGATTCTTTGTAGCTTGGCCATATCTTTTTCCGGAATTCCATGGAGTAGGCTATTACAACTGTCAAGGAGTGAACTGATAAATGCGTGGACGAGGATTTCAGTGGATGACTTGGAGAGGAATTTACGAATTTTACCAATTTTTCTCAGGGCGAAGGATGCTTTACGACAGATACTATTGACATGTGGGCGCATTGAAAGGTTTTGATCAAACGTAACACCTAAGTTAACAACTGTTTTGGAGGAATTTACAGAACCATTTGTTATTTGAATAGGAGGGAGTTCTATTGTATTTCTTCTTCGGTGAGAAAATAGGTGTAGCACTTCCATCTTGTTGTCGTTCAAGAGCAGAAAGTTTTCAGTCAACCAGGAGCGAATGGCATGTAGACAATCTTCCAGTTTATGTAACATTTGAGGAATTTGTCCAGACTTAACAGTTACATATAGTTGGGTGTCGTCGGCATATATCATTGAGGAGAAACCGTGGGAATGAATGATGTCCTCTAAGGGTGTCGTATAACATGTAAAAAGTACAGGGCCGACGACGGAACCTTGTGGCACCCCCCACCTAAGCAGAGTAGGATCGGATCGCGAGCCATCGATGATCACTTGTTGATAACGTCCAGTGATGTAAGATTCAAACCACTTGGTAGCAGTTCCAGAGACGCCAAAACGTGTTTCCAACCTGGATATAAGAACACGGTGATCGACCGTGTCGAAAGCTGATGTTAAGTCTAACAGTATGAGAATCGCATCATCTCCAGTATCCAAAGCACGAAGTATATCGTCTTGGACTCGAAGTAACGCAGTTTCCACGCTGTGATTTTTACGATAGGCAGACTGTCGGGATGCGAGAAGGGAATTTGCAGTAAGGTATTCAGTAAATTGATTTGAGACTACTCATTCTAATACCTTGCCCAAAAATGGCAAATTTGAGATTGGTCTAAAGTTTCTCAAATTTTCTGCATCCAAAGATGGTCGTTTGAGGGTGGGATGAATCAAAGCAGACTTGAGTGCTGAAGGGAAAACTCCACATTCTAGCGAGTCGTTGGTTATGTCTGTGATGGCCGGAACCAGAAGCTCTATACATTGGCTAAGAATGGGTGCTGGTAGGGGATCTAAGTCACATGATTTCATTTTATGTGACTTGATGATCTTCAGTACATCTGTTTGGGAAACTGGCGCAAACTTATCAAGACGATGGTCACTGACTTCCACTTCAGCGATATTGGAAGAGGAAGAAAATGAAGATCTCAATCGATGAATTTTATTGTCAACTTCTTTGAGAACTTCTGAGTGATTTCAGCACTGGACTGATGAGAGGGCAGTGATTTAGGAGGCTTTTCAGTTGTCATCCTGTCAATCAAATTAAACAGTTGTTTGCTGTTGCTAGTGGATATGAGTTCGTTTAATTCATTTCTAGGGTCAAAATTCCATTGTTTTGAAAATGTATCCTTTCTCTCTCTCTGTATCTCTTGTTGTAATTATTTCATCATCGTTCAGTATGAAGGGGCAAAGTTAGCTTCCTTCAAATTATGTGATGCCTTAGGTGCGGATCGAGTTACACTATCTAATCATTAGCAATATTTTCATTTGCAGAGAATAACAAAAACACGAAAGTAAAAATAGGCGTGTGTCCTATTTAATGAATTTTGATTTATGCTTACGCATTTACATGTTTCTCTAAAGATATATACTAAATTACTTGTTTTCCTTAATTCTGTTTTTCTTTCTTTTTTTCATATTCTTATCTTTAAAAAAAAAGAATTACGTCAAGTCTTTGCATTGTCAGTGTCGTCGACATTTGGAAGATTCGGTCCCTCGGCCAGAAGTTAAAGTGTGTTCTTTACACTTTGAATGGTAAAAGCCACACATTTTGTTTGAAGTTTTGAATGCAAGGTATCCAGTTAGAACAATGTTTTTAGTTACATACTATTTCGAATGCACATCGTTTCTGGTGCAACAAGGACTCATATGTATCTTACTTCATATCCAAAGCATACCCTTTTAGGAATGTAAGGACAGGTGTGAACTTTTCTGTACAACCGCGGACCTATCCCTATCCCTTAGGGCATGAAATTAAAAACATTTGCATTGGTTAAGATACTGAGGACGTTGGGTCTGCTTTATGTCCTCTAAGTGAATGTACAGTTCTCATGTGTGTCCTCGGTTTGGTCCCCTAGACTTTTTTTCCATTTTTGTTTTAATGGACTCCTAGACAAGGTCACACAAACACACACGCAGACACACACACACACACACACATACACACACACACATACACACACACACACACAACATTAGTATGCGAGTTACTCGTGAGCTTCATGACTCATGTTCCATTTCCCCGTTTATTCCCTAACTTTGATGAATTGGAATTGCCAATGAAACAATTTTCAGTCAATTTTTAATAATACCTTTTTAGAGTGTCATCATCTCTTCTTAATAATTCAACATCTTTTCATCAATTTTTCCATACCGATGTTCATCAGTGTGAATTATGCAAATGTCTATATCATTGTTTTCCCCATTCATACAGAATTCCTCTAGTCGTCAAAGGTTTCTACATATTCTCCTGTTTTTTTTTTTGTTTTTTTTACACATGTTCAGTCTTTATACAGAGATTGAATGAAATTGAAGAGATTCAACTCTCAACCGATTCTCAGAGGAGCCAAATTTTAACCACCCTCTAATCTACATAATGCACAATCCGTCGACTGTTTTAAAAACACGGGCTAACTCGGACTAAAAACAACTCAGCCCAGCTGCAAAAGCGGTCAGTTTTTTTGCAGGTTTAGGGTTAGGTTTAGGGTAAGGGTTAGGATTAGGATAAGGATTAGGTTTAGGTTTAGTATTAGGGTTAGGGTTAGGGTTAGAGTTACGGTTAGGGTAAAATGACAAAAAATAACCGTTTTTGCAGCTGGGCCGAGTTGTTTTTGGTCCGAGTTAACCGGATCCGGGCTAACTCGGACCAATGACAACTCGACCCAGCGTATAGTCCGGCAGCCAAATCCAGATTATTGGCCTAACCTTGTTTTATGGTCTATAGTTTTTTTTTAATGGATTTTGATTGCCTAAAGCTTCTATTTCAAGAATCCAATTGCTGACACTCTGTCAGCCTTGAGCAATTTAAGATATATGACGTCATACAAAATGGCTACCAAAGTACATGATTTTCCTTTAAAAATGAATAATAAATATATAATAAGGATTTTTCTACAATTTTGGGCAGCCAAATGTCTGTATCTCTCTAGGACCATCACTCAAAAATGTTTTGTGATGTTGCATGGCCATAGATGACCAGCTAATTTGCATATTTTTAAATAGCGCCCTCTATAAACATATTAATTTGAATAAAATATGTGTGCCAGCCAAATGCCAATTTCATAAATCTATGTCACGTTGAAATCATATTAAATGCTTTTTTGGGGCAACAATTGCAGTTTTGATGCATTCATCTTTCATCTTGTTTGGTCCAAATTTAGATAGGGTAGGTGTGGGGAACTGGAGACCCTTAAAGGTACTATGTCCCTTTTGCAGCCAACCTCAAATTCTGTAGAACTTTGCAGGAATTATGAATATGTCATGTATGTCCTATCTGTGAAATTTAAACGTTAGCAGTGTCCTCATATTCAAATTATGCAAGGAAACCCGTTTACTTGCTAGACTTTACTGTCAGACACTATTGAGTGACTGACTGGCTTTTCTTCTTCTTTGGTAATAACATACATGAAAAGAGTTGTAAAGGGTACAGGAGCATTTGTCTACATCAATAACCCACTTTTTGTGATGGCCAAGATTAAACTGATTGAATCTTTGCGCAGCATAAAACGTATGACCATTCGGTACAATTGTCTGAAAATCCAGACTATTACTTTTGGGCTCTATAGCCCTAAAGTCGATTTGACAACTAATAGTCGTTATTTTCCCACTTCAAGACATTTTCAAGCCCCACCTTTTTTAGGGAAGTTGTAAATTAGTATTATCTTTCAAATGCAGTTGGAATTTAACTTTTTCATTTTTTGGCCTGCAAATGGGACATAGTACCTTTAAGCACATCTGCAAAATTTACATAAACATGAACAATGTTACACATGTACAGAAAGTTTTGTATTCTCTTCAGTAATTGTTTCTCTTTATTTGGTAACAAAATTGTGGTCATGATGTAACTGATTATTAAGATAACAATGATTGATGACGTCATCACCAAAGGTCTCTCATTACCTACATGTGTAGGTAATGACGGACAGTTACAAATCAAGACATTTTAAATACAATTTGAATGAAAATGGGATTGTTATAGTTAGTACAAACACTTTTTGAAAGAGATAAATGGAGCCAATGAACTTACTGTAATTTTGAAACGATTTTAAGACACTGTGGCCCAAAATATTTCTGTAGTTTTTTGTTTACAGTAATAAAGGTGCTCTAAATTATGTTTAAATACTTTCAGAATAATGTTCTGGCAATGTGACTTTTACGTGGATCAAACTCACAGCATAGAAACAACTTCTTCAAATGAAATGCATTCAAATTAGAATGGTGACACAAACAACCAAATATATCTCATGATAGTGCATTTCAACATGAAATGGACAACTGGGGGAAAGTAGGCCCCTATCTTGGATCTGGTGTCCCCCATTGCCTACACACATTTCTGATCAGACACCATTCATAATGTGCATTGCAACACCCATTCACAACACACGATGGCCATAAGTTTTCTGTGATGGTTGGCACACTTCATAAACTTCCTTTTAAAACAATTTTTTAAGAGCCACCCCTAAATATCTGCATACACCACAACATTAAGTAAAAATTGTGTTTTTATATCAGAGCAAAATTTTAAATCAAAATTGCTTATCTTGGTCAATTTTGCCAATTTTCTTGGAGAGAGAACACATTGCAGTCTTCGAAATGAATTGGATATATGCAGTAGTGTTGTTATAGGCCACATATGGCGCTATAGAAATATTGGAGCCAACACGGACAGACAGTGATGGGTTCAAGCTTGGTGGTCTCCCATTCCCTACGGTCTCCAATTCCCTACACCTACCCTACATATGTCAAGAAACAAAAATGGCTATGAAAGAATTCACTTTTCATCAAATCGGTGAGAAGTGGTTTTACGGCACACATTATTATTCCATTGATAGGCTTTATTTAGACCAGCATTGCTCCAACGTCAGTGAATGTGGATAAAGCAGTTGACATCTGTACTAGACAGATGCATGAGTTTCAAAAGAAATTACCTGGTGGATTCTATGACACAATTTCCAAGAAAGTTCAAACCATGGCAGCCATGAAGAAGTCAATTAATGTTGGGGTACGAAAAGTCTATGGAAAGTTGATCTACTCCAAAGTAATAGGACTGCAGGCAAGTTTAAGAGAGGTCAATGTCAAGGACATTTTGTCATAAGAGCTTTCACCAGTCCCAACAGCACTCTTTGATGATTCTGGAAACGAGCACTCCCATGTCAAAGGCGGACTTATAGAATTTGACAAAAGTTGAGATGCCAGCCAGGCATGAGACACTGGAACAACCGTGTACAGTCATTGATGGTTGTGCTCTACTGTGGATGAAAATGATGTTTGCTTGGTGTTTGACAGATCCAACAGTATCTAGAGGTCACAACGGGTCGAAAGTCTTCCAACTGAGTCCCGCATCACTGCTGCCCTCCAAGAAACTATCTCTCACTGTTCGTCGTCGTCGTTTTCATATAGATCATGGCTCATCCTTGTGACCCGTTTGATGTTTGATGAGACCTTTCGCTCGGCATCTGTCTCCTGTAGAGTGTATTTAGTATTTAGAGGGTGGCTAGTGATTTCCCTAAGGTCGTCACTCCATCTGAGCTTGAGTCTTCCTTTGTTACGTGTTCCTTCAAAGGTACCTTGAATGATAATTTGTCAAGGTTGTCTCCTGGTTTTCTGCTAACGTGACCAAACTATTGTAGCATGTACTTGTCAATCCTGATAGCAAGTGGCGGTTGATCTCCGATGATGGACATTAATTGTGTCCATTGGTGATGTAATATCTTCATGATCTCCCAAGTAGCTTCCTCCAACACCACATTTCAAAGGCAGATATTACTCCCCTGTCTGCCTTTCCTAATGCCAATGTCTCGCAACCATAGAATTCCTACTTGGAAAAACAATGCCTTCATTACACGGATCTTAGTGGCCAAGGTGAGGTTCCTGTCCTTCCAGATGTTTGACAGTGCTGAGGCCGATGTTTAAGCCATGGCCAGTTGTCTCTAAGTTGATATCTACCGAGCTTCCACCCTCCTTGACAATCATTGACCCGAGAACATTATATAAACTTGTCCACTCGATCAACTTCTTCTCCATCAACCACCATGCTCTGTTGCATGTAGTTAATTTCCACCAATCATGATCTTGGTCTTTTTCACATTGAGGTAGGGTCCAAATTATTCACTTGCATCCTTCACTCTTTTTTAAGGAGTTTTAGTAGTTCTTCTGATGTTCTTGTTATAAGTGTTGTCAGTGGCATAATGAGCAAAAACACTTAGAGGGGCAGAACAACAATCTGCATCACCACCACTCATACATGTTACATGCAGGCCCCGCGGAACGTTTTTTAAACCGGGGGTGGGGGGGGGGGGGGGTAAAGTATTTACGATCAGGAAGAGAGCGCAAATTGGCGTAGGGTCAAGGGGGCAGGGCCCCGGAAGCTGTAGGCAGCTAATAATTGTCAGATGAGCATCCATGCAGGGGCCTGCCTTAGGACCCTAGGTGGGGTTCAAAGGGCACAGCCCCCGGAAGCTCAGGTGTTTTAGGCAACTGTCAGATGAGCATATTTTGATACCTCATTTCACCTCAGGTCACTTTCTTTCCTTCTTTCTAGTTCTATTTAGCATACTTTATACAAAAGGTGAGGGGGGCTCGAATCCCCTGAGCCCCTGCCGTTCCGCGGACCCTGACATGTAGGCTTTTAAATAAGCATATTTTTTGCTTGACTGAGAATTTAGGGATATGTCATTTTCCAACATACGCTTAACAAATAATAATTTACTAAAAGTGAGAAAAAACCCAGGAAAATCATGTCAATTCAGCAACATTTGTAAATCACTGGTATCGAATATGAAGAAAAAAACAGTTTAAATTTTATTTGGGGGTCAACTGTCCCCAAGCCCCCCCCCCCTCCCCCATAAGTACGCCAGAGAGTGTTGTATTGTCGGCGTATCTTACGTTGGTGATCGTTCGTCCACCAACAGAAACTTGACCATACAAAGCCTTTCTCATGATGGATTCAGCATAGATGTTGACAAGTTATGGTGATAGGATGCACCCTTGACGGACAACTTGACCAAAAGTGACCCTTTCGGTGTAGCCATTCTCTGTTCTTACTGTTGCTTCTCGGTCTTGGTAGAGCGACTGGATGAGTTGAATAATATGTGCTGGAAAGCCCATCTAGCTCATAATCTTCCATAGGCGTTTATGTTGTACGCAGTCAAAAGCTTTGGAATGATCAATAAAGCTAGGGAGAGAAGTTGTTGGAATTCTCTGCTTTTCTCCATCAAATTTTTGAGATTGCCAATTTGGTTTCTTGTCCGTCTTTCTATTCTGAACCCTGTTTGTTTCTAATTCTTTCAGCAATTAAGTGAAGAAGAATCTTACTGGCATGCGGAGTAATAGAAAAAGTGCGGGTGTTGGCACAGCTCTATTCCAGTCTTTCGGCCATATTCTCTGTCTCCATATTTTGTTACACAGCTTATGCATGACCTTTACGCCCTCCTCTCTACTATCTTTGAAAAGCTTCGCAGGGAATTTTCAATACCAGGTGTTTTCCCAGGTCCCAGATGATTTATTGCTTCCTTCGCTCCATTTTGTGAGATGTCAGGTTCAAGCATGGGCTCGTCCTCGACGCTTACTCCTTCATGAGTATCAACTTCTTCAGTTTCTTTTGCAGTATACGGTTTTACACAATATTACTTCTTCCATCTTGCCTTTATATCTTCATCCTCTGTTAAAATGTTCCCAATTTCATCCTTCAAGACATATAAGTTTGGGTTTATTCTTGGTCAGTGACTTGATGTGTTTAAACATGTCTCTAGTGTTGCTAACTTCACTATCTTTTCATGACAACAAACTACAGTTGATCGACATCATATATCCACGAGTCTGCATGATGATTGGGAGCTCAGACATAGGCAAAAGCACAAGCCGGTCATTACCGTCAAGATGAGGTTCCTGTTGAAGTGATTCCAGGCAGTGATGTCATGCCAAGGAAAGGTCTGTCCGCAACATAATTATGAAGAAGCAGGCAACATCATAGTACAGCAAGCAATTCGAATCGCTGCTAATAAGAAGAGGTATGTTAGGGTCCTAGTGGAAGACACGGACGTCTACGTACTACTTTTGCATCATTATCTACATGACGGACTAATAAAACGCCAATGACCATGGAGACGCCCATAACAGATCGAACTGTTATTGATGTTCCTGCCAATGTAGACAAGTTTGGAGATATCATTCCATCGATGTTGGCAGGACATGCGTTGACGGGATGCGACACTATTGGGGCATACTTTGGCATTGGATAGGGTACAATGCTGAAAGTGATGAAGCAGAAGATTCGACTCCCTTAGGACTCAGTTGGCAATGTTGATGCAGCATGGTCATATGTCATCACTCAACCTACTCAATGCTTTGCTTCATGTTATGGACAGTCAACAACCAGCTCAATGTCAGAGGCTCGTATCAACGTGTAGCTATCAAGGGTCTGAAGACTAGGAGCTACAAATACCCCAAACCTTGCCTCACTACCTCAAACTACTGAAGCATTTGTAGAAAATGTTAAGAGAGTTTATTTGCAAACATGTGTGTGGAAGCACGCCTTACAGTCACGACCTCACTTCGAACACATTTGTTTTGAATATTTTTGCAGAATTAAGTGTTAAATGGCCCCCTTTTCCGCAAGGAATATTTTAGGGTTCCCACCACTTTAGAGGGCTTTTAATCAAATTTCAAGATTTTGAAGCAAACTTATAAACGGATATAGTCCTGTATCGTATTGGTAGTTCGTCATTTTTAGGTTCATATAAAAGAATCTAGTACCTTAGAATACAAATCTAGTTTATTAACGCTGCCACTGAAAACGGGCATTTATCACCATATGCCACCTCATATCTATGGGACAGAGAGCATAAAATTCAATCGTGTTTTCTTTGAGTATTAAAATACAAAATAAAAATAAATGTGCAGCACAATTTTTACTCACTGTATCCAGTGCATCTGACTCATGACATAATGTTAGAAATTGGTATTTGGCCATCATTTTGAACTATGCAAGTTAATGTGTCTACAGAGGGCACCATTCTGAATTATACAAATTTACATATCATTTGTGATCATACAACATCACAATTTTTATTTAGTGATGATTCTATAAAAAAATCAAGATATTTGACTGCCATTTAATGTATTAAAATGCTGTTAACACTTTTTATATCATTAATTTGGGTTAAAAAGGGGATTTAGGCGGCCATTTTGTATGACGTCACATATCTCAAATTGCTCAATGCTGACAGAGTGTCAGCAATCGGATTCTTCAAATTGATGGTCTAAGGAACTATAATAAAAAATTTAAAAAAACTATAGACCCTAAAACAAGGTATATCGAGATGGCTGCCGGACTAGTAGTAGTAGTGACAAGGAAAAAACTACTTAAAAAACAGGACGAAATCGTTGGAGCCAGTAGGCAGAGGGGTGGGTGGGCACAGTGCCCCCCCCCCAAACTTTTCAAGTATCTGTACAGTGCCACTTTTTACATAGGAATGGTGCCCCTTACCACCTCTGATAAGTGCCCCTGTCACCTACGTTAATTGTCCCCCTTCACGTCTGAGATGTGCCCATTTTCATTAACAAATGCCCTTTTATTTTGTAATAAGTGCCTCTACCCCCTTCTGATAAGGGCCCCTTTTCATTTTTGATGAGTGCCCCTTCTCACCTCTGATAAGTGCTCCCTTTTACTTTGACACATGCCCCCTTTTTCTTTCTAATAAGTGCCATTTTTACTTCTGATAAATGCCCCCCTTTTTTAAATAAGAGTCACTTCCCTTTCTCAGGAATGCCCCTTCTCACACATCTGATAAATGCCTCTATTAAAATCTCATAGGTGCCCTTTTCCATTTTCACAATTGCCCCTACTCATTTCAGATGAGTGCCCTTTTCAGGTACAAGATATGCCCCTTTTCAAATCTGAGACTGTGTCCCTTACATTTCGCAAATGCTGCCTTTACTTTGTATCTCCTCTTTCCATTGTTATAAATACCCCTTTTTTATCCTCGGTGAGTGACCTAATTCAATTTGTGAGGTGCTCCCTTTACCATTGTAATAAGTGCCGCTTTTTATTTCTGATTAGTGCCCTTTGCCCCTTTCCTTTGTATGCTCCTTTTTCATTCTCATAAGTGCCTTTTTGAATCTCTGGGGAGTGCCCCTTATTAATCGCGAGTACTGCCCCATTTTCACCTGTGATAATTACCCTTTGTACTTTGACACGTGCTCCTTTTCTTTTCTAATAAGTGTCATTGTACCTTTGGATATGTGCCCCCTTTTAACCATATAATGTGTTCTAATTTAAAGCGGCTAAGAGCTTTTTTTTGTATTACACCCTTAGGTCGTACGCTACGCCTGCTAGCATTTAAAGTTGATGTAAATATGTTTCTTATTAAGGATCTTTTCAGTCTTTTATGATAATATTGTGTTTAAAACCCCATCAGTATTTTTTTCTTCATCTTTATTAGGTGTAATTTTTGGGTATTGCGACCTCACAACTCTTAAAATGTTTGCTCTCTCGCTTCGCTCGCTCGCATGTAAAGTATGATACTTAGGCAGTATCTTGGACCATGTAAAGATAGAAATAATCATTGCGATCATCCCTAATAATGTAATCACAATGTAGGGGTATGTACCAATGTCTATTTTCACTTTGAGGTTTGCCTTTGTAGGTGCCCCTTTTTTTGTACCCCAAACCAACTTTGGAAGGTGCACCATGTCCTATGTCATCATCATTGTTACCATGACCACCTGCGCCACCACCACCACCACCACCACCACCACCTCCATCATCATCTTGATCATCATCACCACATCACCATCATCATCACGCACCGCCACATGTATATTCTACCCTTGAAACATATAGGCTTTAATGAATAATATGCCGGGGAATTTAGAATAATAATAATAATAATAATAATAATAATAATAATAATAATAATAATAATAATGATTATAAGGATGATACTTGCAATTATTATTATGATAAAAGTAATGACAGTAATATATATAATACTAGACCGTTCTTGAAAAGGATATATATCACATTACGTCCCTGAACGCTTTTAAAGAAGTTTGAATATAATTACCCTGGCTTTCGCTCTAAATGAAATCTTAACAAGAATCTTGGCACCCTAAAAAAAAAAAAAAAAAAAAATATTTCATTGAATGGTTTATTAAAAATACTGAAATTAGCAGCCCAAGAACTGAATTACATCCAGTTTACAATAAAAGCACATGAAAAACATAGCAATATTAAAAAATATTATTAAATTAAAGCTTACGAGAATACATACAAAGATAAAATTAATAAGATATCAAATCATTCAAAAACTAAATATGAATCAACGCTGTGATCAACACTATGACAATATAGACTGGATTCGTTTTTGACATCATGACTAATAGTAGATTAATATTACCACTTGCATACTGCTATAAAGTGCATCCGTGTTTCATTTAGGTCAACTTGCCATTAGTATCAATATTGTAATTATTCTGCCCTCAAAAATATAGGCTGGGATTAATATTATGCCGGGGACGCCAACTTTAATATAATATTTACAAAAATCTTGGCACACCAAAAATAGACAATATAGACTGTATTTTGTTATATTACATGAATGGATATAGAAGACTAATATTACAATCGGTATACTACTAGAAAGAACACCTGCATTTCATTTAAGTATACTTATACTATATTACTATACTATACGTGTAAGGATCATCTCAAAATATAAAAGCGACATGAACTGATGAACTTTCTGCCCCATCTCAATGATCTCATGGTCAACTTTCCAACAGTGCGTAACCCAATATCCAATTCACATTACAGGGACTTGGTAACATTGTTCAGATGAGAGAAAGGGGTGCTAATGTAGTGACTTTAATGCTAGATGTACAACTAAAGATAATCTGAAAATTTGAGTGAAAACGGAATATTATTAGTGATACAAATTGGGAAAAACTGATCTGATCGATTCCTTAATTCTCCCAACTATATCATTCCCAGGTCGAAATTCCTATAGAAACCAGTAGAAACCAGTAGAGACATTCTAATGGTTATACTGGTTTTCCAGAAACCAGTAGAGTGTAATGGTTTCAGGAGGAACTGTGAAGTAAAACCAGTATAAACCTTTACAAACCAGTAGACTCTAATGGTTTGAAGACCAGTATAAACCAATAAAAACCATTAAGATCTAATGGTTTGAACATGAGTGAAAAAATCCTAAGTCAAACCATTAGAAACCTTAACAAACCAGTAGACTCTAATGGTTTGAAGACCAGTAGAAACCAATAGAAGCCATTAAGATCTAATGGTTTGAACATGGGTGTAAAAATCCTAAGTCAAACCATTAGAAACCTTAACAAACCAGTAGAGCCTAATGGTTTTGAAGACCTGTAGAAACCAATAGAAACCAGAAAGATCTAATGGTTTGAACATGGGTGTAAAAATCCTAAGTCAAACCATTAGAAACCTTAACAAACCAGTAGAGCCTAATGGTTGTGAAGACCTGTAGAAACCAATAGAAACCAGAAAGATCTAATGGTTTAAACATGGGTGTAAAAATCCTAAGTCAAACCATTAGAAACCTTAACAAACCAGTACAGAGCCTAATGGTTGTGAAGACCTGTAGAAACCAATAGAAACCAGGAAGATCTAATGGTTTAAACATGGGTGAAAAAATCCTAAGTCAAACCATTAGAAACCTTTACAAACCAGTAGAGCCTAATGGTTTTGAAGACCAGTAGAATCCAATAGATCTAATGGTTTTAACATGGGTGTAAACATTCTAAGTCAAACCATTAGAAACCTTAACAAACCAATAGAGCCTAATGGTTTTGAAGACCAGTAGAATCCAATAGATCTAATGGTTTTAACATGGGTGTAAACTTTCTAAGTCAAACCATTAGAAACCTTTACAAACCAGCATATATATCGAGCTCAATGGTTCTGAAAACCAGTTGAAACAAATATTAGAAACCAGTATATGATCATTCTAGCACCGCCTCTGGATCAATCTAACTTTTTTTTTCATTTAAGCCCAAAACAGGGGTGAAAAACTCTCAAATTGCATTAGTCATTATATTAATAGTTTAATTTTACAGATTGTGCAACATCTTGACATGCCCTATAAGGTCTGCAATATTGATCAAGACTACAAGCCCCCAAACCCCCAAATGCAAATGCGACTCGCGCCCTTTTTGAACGGGTACACAGCATGGCATCCCTCTGTGCTACACTATAGCACTGTGTGTCAAGGCATGCAGTGTGTGCGTACAACCAGCCAGCTGCCATGCCGTATGATACACACACAAGACAGCAAGACAGTCATTCCTATCAACAGCTACAGGAGCCAGAGCAGAGAGACAAATCCTTTTATTACTTTGTTTTCCCCTGCTATTCTTCATTATGGGTAAGTTTTAGATTTACCTAATTTATTTGCAATATGTGCAGTAACTGTTTTCTGTTTTGAAGGGTAGTAATGTATGATTGTGAACTAGTAGAAGTAGGAGTGCTTTCAACGCCTGCCGCCAAGATGAGAAATATATTGTATTGTCCCATCTATCTATTTTCATGTTAGATCTTGATGGAATCATCATTCAAAGCAAAGTTCGTGCATTCACCTACACATGGCTTTAAAGGCATCGTTTAACAATGTTAAATCTGAGATGCATGGCCCTGCGTATCATGCAGTGTCAGTGATATGGTGTTATATTGAAGCCCTGAAAAAATTTGCGCTTCAAAATGATCATGAATGATGAAGTGCCTCAAAAAGTAAAAATCTTTGACGTTTGATGAGTGACCGGTTTTACCATACTCATTTTCCCCAATAGACTGTAGTGTTATAAAAACCGTTGGGGAAAACGTTTTTTTGAGATTTCGAATTCCAATCATAAATATCTTGATAATCTTTTAAATTTTGATTACCGGTACATGTATTTCAATTTAAACGACTTAGATTTATATTCCTTAAATTCTGTTTTAAACTACTGATTTGAAAGACTAGTCAACGCACCCTTTCGCACCCAACACACTAGTCAACGCACCTTACAGCTACGCTATTCAGGTTCGTGGCTATAACTCACCCCCGCGCTTATCCCGAAAGGGTGTGTTAAGGCGGTACTCCGTTCTCAACGCACCCTAATTTCGAGACAAGCGGGGGAGGGGGCTTTAATCTATTTATAGTGTGTTCGCACAATATATACAGAAGCCCTTATCTGGAAATAAACGGCTAGACCCGTAAATGGTAAACAAAATTCTTTACCCACAGGCTGTACGAAGTAAGAACATTAAAGTAGGCCTACATGCATGTGTGTTGCACATGCGTCAACCATTCAATTTGTTTTAACTTTATTTATTTTCTTATTAATTGTAGGCATATGTTGACATCTTTCGCCAAACAGTGGATTCAAAGCACATTGTGGCAACAGTATATTGACGTGAAACCATGCAGAAAATGCTACTTTCTCTCAACCTTCTGGATCAGCATTCAGCAGCGGAGCAGCCTCATGGCACAGTTGAAGCCTTTATCGGTAATTGGGCAGATGTACTTGTATTATTTCTGTACATATATTTTTCATTCTTCCATGATCATGACACTGATTAATTAGACATCAATAATTAAGCCTTTCGAATGAAATGAGTTTCATAATTCAATTAATTTCAGATCACTAAAACCTGCAGGTATGTTGCAATAACCGACCATATTTTGTGAGTTTCGAACAGTGTTCTTTTCCCTCCTCAGCAATGGAGCTTTGATTCTTCTTTTATCACCAAACTAGAATTGTATTGATAATTATTTACAAACAAATCCTGAATCATGTTTGCATTGCCAACAAACTTTTAAAATGCAAAGGCATGTTTATATTATGTTTGTAAGCAATGAGAGATATTTTATTTGGTACTTTTCAGACAGAATTTATTATTTAATTCATTGTTTACGTTCTAGTTTTAAAATGTATAAACGTTTTTCTTAACTTGTTTTCCTTTCTTTTTGCTCTATTGATGCATTAGAATTCTTTGCGTGCATGTACCCTGGATCAAGCAGCACTTGCATTATACAGGAGATTCCACCCAAAATCTAAACCATGAGTCCCAGCTGAAGAGGAATATTTCCAAAATGAGGTCTACACACACACAGAGGTTACTTTTCCCTTCATTATAGAGATACAGAGAGAGAGAGAGAGAGAGAGAGAGATGGGGGGGGGGGGGGGAGTGAGTTATAGCCACGACCCTGAATAGCTTAGCTGTAGAACTGAAATGCCCATTCATGTCACTTGCCATTTTGATGAATTAAAGGGTTTACAAACATACATGTAGGCCTACATTTTTACCCTTTGGGTAAAAGATCTCGGTATTTGCGTATATTTGTTATTACTATTTATGAAGTAGACCTGTTTCATAATGCTTATGTAGTAGATCAGTCTCGTGCTCACCCCCACCCCCTTCGTATCGAAATGTCAATTCCTAAAACCTGTGGCAAATTATATAAATTGGTAATAGAGAAAAATTGAGTGAGGTAAATGCAATACAAATCTAAAAAGTGTAAAGGGTAAGCCCCTATGTAACATAATGTGATGAGGCAATTTTCGTTATAAAACCAAATCAAAGTGCCGCGGAACAAATTATTTCGTTCACCTGTTAAGAATAATTGTATTTCGATAGTCAGAATGCGAAATGCAAACATGTGTTGTTAGGTAGGGCAACACATAATGTATTCAATTTGCATTCTGACTATTTAAATACATTTATTGGTAAAAGGTGAATTTAATAATTGGTAATGAGGCACTTAACGAGGACCTATTCATTAAATTTGATAATTACAATACGAAAATGACCTACATGTATTCATATGGATGGGAAATCTGTGAACTGTTATATGTTTTTTTCCGAGGGTTCATAATTTTATATGTTCAAGGGTTCATAATTCTACAAATGAAGTAGGGTTCTTAATTCTGAAAATGAACTAGGATTTGTAAATCCAAAAATGGAATATGGTTCATAATTCAGAAAATTAAATAGGGCTCAATATACTTCCAAAAGTGTATTATTCTGAAAATGCAAATAGAACCCTTTATCCTTTTTGGAATTACGAACTGTCAATATAATGAATCCTATTTTATATTTAAAATAATACCATTTCATTTGCGGAAATATTAACCCTATTTCAATATCGTTATTAACGCCCCTTTTTCGATTCCAGAATTACGCACCCTATTTATTTTTCGTAATTATGAAATCTATTTCATTTCTAAATTCAAACCTTTTAAAATATGGACCATATTTCATTTGTTTATCAAATGTCAGGAGGAAATTAAAATTTGTCATAATACACTGTACTATCAAGTTACATTTATTGATGAACAGCACACTCTTTAGTTACCATAATATCACATCACTTGTCAAAATAATAAGGCCATGAATGATTTTATTTTGCTTGTGAATGTAGTAGGCTTATATTATGTAGTACACAATATTTCATTTCCAATTGCTGCAACTTTATATCAATCCTTTACATATACTTTGACAATCTACAGGTAAAAATCATGCTTTGAGTTATCATTTGTGAATTATTCTCCAAATTGAAATGCATGAATAAAGTACTTAAATTTGTGCAAATGAACTTATTCTCTATGGTGGAAAATTACAAATGAAATTTCTCATCAAAAATGCATGCTCATTGTTTCTACTCATAATGCTTACCATAAGAAAACTATTGCAAATTGCCAAACCTACTCTTTTAAACATCTTCTCCAAATTTTCAAGATTGATTTCTCTCTGTTAAAACTGGCCATAACTTTTAGACAATAATTAGCCAATTTCATTAACACTGGTTTTTTTGTGTCTTCTTTTGTTGTTGAAATGTGTAAAAAAAAAAAAAATCCTTTTATATTTAAGCTGTTAACCTTGTTTTTAAACGTTCATGTAATTGTAATCACTATATGATGTATGATATTCTGACAGATAATAAAAGGATACACTGTTAAGTGTTAAATAAGATAAAGATGAACCAACATGATTGTGATGTCTTTTGTTAACAGATGTTTGCGAGAGAAGTGGCTGAACCTCAAGAAAATGGTTAATTGTGTTGGAAGCGAACTTCATGCCAGCTCTTGTCATTTTCGTGTCTTCTTTGCAGACCAGCATGCTCTTTCAAAGTAAAAACAAAAAACAAACAAGGGCTGGCAGATTTTGTGAAGAGTACTGTGTTGGAAGTGCATTGAGGTAGTAGAATTTCAACTGATCAAAACAATGTCAACCATGTAATGTAACCAATGCTATGGATTCCTACTTGTTTTCTACTGGTCTCCTAATGGTTCAATTGGGGGATTCCTACTTGTTTTCTACTGGTCTCCAAATGGTCCCAGTTGGGATTCCTACTGGTCTCCTAATGGTTCCATTAGGGCTTTCTAATGGTCTTCTACTGGTCCCCTAATGGTTTCTGTACAGATTCCTACTGGTCTCCTAATGGTCCCAGTTGGGATTCCTATACTGGTCTCCTAATGGTTCCATTAGGGTTTTCTACTGGTCTTCTACTGGTCCCCTAATGGTTTCTGTACGGATTCCTACTGGTCTCCTAATGGTCCCAGTTGGGATTCCTACTGGTCTCCTAATGGTTCCATTAGGGTTTTCTACTGGTCTTCTACTGGTCCCCTAATGGTTTCTGTACAGATTCCTACTGGTCTCCTAATGGTTCCAGGACTTCTTTTTTACTGGTCTAATGGTTCCAGCACTTCTTTTTCTACTGGTCTAATGGTTCCAGCACTTATTTTCTACTGGTCTCCTAATGGTTTTTGTATCGATTCCTACTGGTCTTCTACTGGTTCCAGTGGGGATTTCTACTTGTTTCTTACTGGTCTCCTAATGGTTCCAGTTGGGATTCCTACTGGTCTCCTAATGGTTCCGTTAGGTTGTTCTACTGGTCTTCTACTGGTCTTCTGCTGGTTCCAGTACGATTTTTTTCTACTGGTTTTTAATGGAAAAAGCGCCACTTTCCATATTGAAACCAGTAGAGAATTGACCAGTAGAAACCATTACAAATCTGTACTGGTTTTCTCTACTGGTTTCTATGGGATTTTCGACCTGGGTTACAATGTAATTACATTTTATGTGAATGTAAATCGTCACAAAGCAATAAATTGGCTTTATATACCATTCCCCACATTAAAGTGTTGAAGATTTGTAATAGCCTGTTGTATGTCTTTTTTTCATGGAAAATGGTTGGGAAAATTCAAAAATGGTTGCAGAATTTACAGTTATTCACTGTTAAAGGGTGTTGCACAGTGACGCCTTCAAAGAAAACCATAGCTATCTTTGTGGTTTGAGAATTTTTTTAAGAATTTGTGCATGTCAGAGGGTTAGTACAGTTGAAGGAACATATAAGTAACATTTTATACAAAAAATATGCAATCTTTTCATCAACCTGCAACAATGTTACCTAGTCACTTTAAGCGGACAGAGGACTCGATGCTAGAACCAACAGCGCAGCCAGGGAAGCAACGAGTGACGTGACATTAAAGTGCAATTTCGATTTGGCTATATACTGTGATGATATACAATCAAACTCCCTCCTTCGAGATCATTACTAATAAAACTAATCACACTCTTGTTTATCGAAGTTGTAATCCCTATCCTTTCCGAAACCTTGATATTTTACAGGACTAGCGCTCCCTATATCATATTCATTATAAAAACAATTAACAACAACAACGACAAAGATTCCCAAGTAACGGCCTATAATATTTTGACAAACTCGCTAAATTATTTTCATTTAGAGCTCGTGCAATAGAGTCAAACTTGTCTTCTTGGCCACCAAGGCTCCCTGTCTGTTATGTATTGGGCTATTGGCTATGTACTTTGTCTCCCTAGAAAAAGAAAAGTGTGTTGTAGAAGCTATCTGCAGCTAGTGGCCATTTTTTTTGTTTTACATTGAGTGACCTTTCTAGACAGGTATGACTGTACTTAAAACTCGTTCTGTGTCCTACTTCATAGAATCAATTTTAATTCAGCAACTCGTACTCTGGCTCAGTAATCTCATCGGCCACTCCCAAGTTTGATTTCTTGACTCTAGCTGTTTGCTCAACTATTCTTTGATTTTCATATTCTACCCCCTCGATTGCATTTGTGTGGCCTCTATTTCCTTGTCTAGTTGCTTTGATGTCCTCGTAGGCTGGCTGCTTCATAGTTGTTGTATCTAAGGAGGTGTAGGGATCGAGTTCCTGGCCCTCCCTGTCACAGACTGACTGCCTTAGAGCGATGTTAGAGCGTCTGAAATAAAGGAAAGAAAGATTATTAGTGAGGTAAAGCGTTGTATTCTCTAGAAACTGAAAGCCCTGTATAAACCATAATCATTAGTATTACTCTTATTACTACCAGTAGCAGTAGTAATATTATGATGCTGTTATTGATGCTGATGATGTCGAAGATGTGGAAAAGGAAAGTCACGTTTCCGACGACTTCCGACGACGTCGGAAAAGCGAAAGTCGCTATGTCGTAGGTAAGAGTCAGGTTCAGCCCTTCAAACGACGAAACGAAAATTGAAGACGAAGATACGTTGATACGGAAGTCGACGACGACGACTTGTGGATTGTGGCCAGGGGCGTACGCAGGGGGGGGGAGGGTTGGGGGTTCAAACCCCCCCCTTTGGTATTTTTATGTGTGTAAACCCCCCTAAAAAAACCTAAACCACCCCCCCCCCCCTTTGGTATTTGTATGTTTGTAAACCCCCCTACAAAAGCCTAAAACCCCCCCTTTGGATTTTTTTTTTTTTTTTATTATAAAGAAAAAAAAAATATGCCCACGGCTAACCTAAAAAAGGTGACCTTACCCCCCCCCCCCCCCCCAACGAAGAAAAATGTCAAAGACCAAAAAAAAAAAAAAAAGTGTCCGCTTCCCCCCCCCCCCCCCCCAACCCCCCCCCCCCCCCCCCCGCCCCCCCCCCCCCCCCCAACTGAGCGACTTTTCGGCTGGCTGAGTCGTTGCGATTTTTTTTGGACTCCAAAAAAAGAAAAAAAGGGTCCGCTTATTTAAATTATATGTTGTTCCACTGTGTCTGGTCTCTCGTAAATCACATTAGAAAAAAAAGCAAGACTTGGATTGGGTCGTTGGTGATTATAAAACCATCAACACCCCTGATCAACCTTTTGCTAAATTTGAGACCGTGCAGGATCCCGACACAAAGGGTCGCTGGTGGAAATAAAAACTTGAGTTCGTGAAGACTGAAAATCAGAAGGCGAAGGTCAAACAACCAAAGTAGGGTTTTCAGCAAAACAGCCAAATAGAAATGATGTGAATGGTGGAGCTGACGAATGGCGATGTTGTTGATGGACGGTGGCGCTGACGAATGGCGTGTGTTGATGATGGACTACTGATGATGCTGATGATGATGCTCTATAAATGCTCTAAAAGTGTCCATTCATGTGTCTCTCTCCTAGTTTTCGCACAAATTTGTAGAACTGTCAATAGCGCGTATTCCACCTTCTTTTAACGTTTTTGTTAGTACATGTAATTCCCGAAAATGGCGAAATTCATTACTTCCCAACAAAGTATGATAACGTCTTCCAATTGATATCATGATGTAAGTACATTTTTGCTCTACGTGTGCATGCAATAGGTTCATGTCTCCAATTCCTAGTTCTCGCGCAAATTGCAATACCATATATAGAACTGTCAATAGCACGTATACCTCCTTTTCGAAACGTTTTTGTTAGTTTTTCCCCAAGATGGCAAAGTGCATAACTTCCCAAAATAGTACGATAACGTCTCCCAATTCATACGATGATGTAAGGCATGTCGTGCTTTACGTGTATATGTAAATGGTTCATGTCTCCCAAACAATTTTATTTTTATATTCACGTCTTGGACGAAAAATACAACAATATTGTTGCTTAGGAATACGTCAATTTTATTGATTTTCACGTCTTGGACGTAAAAGACGAAATCAGTTCGGTGCGAATCAGCACATCAAAACGCGTACAAACATGTACAGCATTAAAGGCCTATTATGAGACATCATCATAATAATAAGCTTTACCTTATATGTCTTTTGCAAATAACGACCACGACAATGATGGCGATGATGAGGAGGAGGCCAAAGACGATGCCAATACTGATAGATATGATGACCTGGTGACCTAGGAAAAGACAAGAAGTTGTTATAAGTGTCGTTACAGTTTATATGCCAGTATGAGCCAAATGAATTTTCTAAATGGCAATGAGTTACCACTGCTATAGTCCACAGACATTTCAAATACCATACAATGATTTTCCTAGGGGGCACGGGGCACGAAGACAAGAACCTTTCTTTATCTAGTTCTACACTGTTTTACATACTAGTAGGCCTACAAACAGATAAACCGGGTATAGACTCAATTAGTTGTAAGCAACTTAAAGATAAAGTTCAGTTCTGGTCATGAGATTGCATTGTGAAAGAAACAGTGTGGAATCGATCAGAAATGTTGATCATGTAGCATATAAGTATCGGTGTGTACTGCAAGATTCTGGAGACATTAAAATGATGAGAAATTCGGCCCAGTCTTATCTTATTAGCACTGTTCACAGAAACATGTATAAGGGACTACACGCACATTTTGCATAAATATCGGACCTCACTTAAGCTGTCACTTGTCAAATTTAGAATATGAAGGCATTTGAACAGCCATGATTTTCAGGGAATATTTTTTCTCTGATGTTCTTCCACACTTGGATAATGAAAATGATAATGCTCACCAAATATTTTTCACCTCTCCCCAGAACTCAATCTTCTCTTTAACTCTACGTATACCTGTATGAGGCTATCATGAAATACAGTTGTATTAAATACCAGAAACACATGTACTGATAATACTTTTTTTTTTGTAATTCATCATTCTCCTTTTCACACTTTTTATGATAAAATCGTCAGTAATCGCTGAAACATTTGCATGTAACCATTTTATTTGAATCCATATTACCATACTCGTATTAAAATGAATTGTGACGTAAAAATATTTACCACTCTTCTGCTTTGGCCCAGTTGACCCGCTGAATGTCACCGGGTTAGTTAGCCCTCGGCCCTTGGTAGTCGCAGAGGAGGGTGTAGTCGAACTAAATCCTGAACATCATGGTAAATAACCATGATACACGGGTAAATATAGATGTTAAAATAGTATATATTGGCCAATCAACAACAAAAAACTAACTGAATACTTTTTTGTTCACCTGTAGTATTAAGATTAGTTTACTTAGTATTTCATTTAAATAGTATTTTTGGTATTATAGTCCAATTCTATCCATTTCTTTATCCTCTAAATTAAGTGCATAGGGACTGAATAATGATATGAGATGTATACAATTAAAGTTTTGTATTAGAATTATTATCATATTTTGAATTAATCTTGTTTTTGTTGTTATCTATAAGTATTCGTAGTAGTGGTATCATTATTAATGTTACATATTAATGACGGCATACAATGAGCAACAATTGTAAAGATACGCATGCGCCATGCGACCGTTATAAAATTCATAAAACCCCTGAGCCTCTGGGGGCTCTGCCACGAGACCCCGCGCCAATTAGTTACCTGCCAGTGTCACAAATAAGGTATAATTATTATGCTTATCTGACGTAATTAAATGCCTAAAGCCTCGAGCTTCCGGGCTCTGCCCCGCCCCCCCCCCCCCCGAACCCAACCAATGGCCCTTAGGCGGGCCCCTGGATGCTCATCTGACGGTTATTTATTGCCAAAAACCCAGAGCTTCCGGGGCTCCGCCCCCTGGACTCCACGCCAATTCGTGACCTCCCAGTGTCACAAATTAGGTATAAAATAAGCTCATCTGACGGTAATTTAATGAATATGACCCCTGAGCTTCTGGGGGCTCCGCCCTCTAGACCCCACACCAATTCGTGACCTGCCAGTGTCACAAATAACGTATAAAAATATGCTCATTTGACCGTTATTTATTGCCCAAAACCCCTGAGATTCCGGGGGCTCCGCCCCCTGGACCTCACACCAATCCGTGACCTTCCAGTGTCACAAATAACGTATAAAATTTGCACATCTGTTCATAATTTAATGTATAAAACCCCTGAGCTTCTTGGGGCTCCGCCCTTGGAAAAAAAGGTGTAAAAACACGTTAATGTTACCCTTTTTTTTTGGAGATAGGCCCCACCTGGCGTTCAAGGGGGGGGGGGGGAGTGCGATTTTTCAAATTTTTGAGGGGCAAAAAAAATTAGTGCTCACTACCCCCCCCCCCCCCCCCCCCCCCCCCCCCCACAGAGCGAAATATTTGCCGGCACAATTTTCAAATTTCATCACACTAAATTTCAAATTGATTTCAAATTTGGGCCCCCACCCCTAAGAAATCCTGGATCCGCGCCTGTTATCATTGATGGTGGCAATGAAGTGTACCAATCACCCAAATAATCATTCCTGTATAACTAAAATGAATAAAAATCAACCTTTAACAGGTTTACCAGGCATTCTATATATTCTATTTTAAACGTTTGAAAAGTTGTAAATGAATAAAAATCAACCTTTAACAGGTTTACCAGGCATTCTATATATTCTATTTTAAACGTTTGTAAAGTTATAAAAGTTGATAAACAAACCTTTCACGAATCAAAATATCATTCAAAGTGATAATGGAAATACTTGCCTGTACACTTTGGGAGAACATGGTTCCACATAACGGCATGGGTGCTGTTAGCAATACTAACATCTTCTCTGCGACCGTACATCTGCACGCACTGGATGACGTCAGGTCCTTCTAGTGTGTACCCATCGGAGCAGTTAAAGTATATCTTGCTGCCGTAGCGCAGTGAGCCGATTTCCTTGTATCTAAATCCATTTTGAGGAGTACCAGGGTCTTCGCAGACACCTAGGTCAACTTAGACACAAAATTTAGAAAGACAACGATTAGTGTGTCATATTTTGAGAATTCCTAACAATATGTAATGTGCGAAAATTAGACAAGTTAGAATGGATAAGCCGAATAACTTCAACTAGAGAAAAATCTAATTTCATTTAAAGCTATTCATTGGCAAGAAATTCAAGGGTACATTTTTTTAATTTGTTCATGTTTAATAGTATCGATTTTCAGTGCAAAACCTGTCCGAAAATAAAGAAAATTATTGGAGATGGGATTGTTTTCTTTAAATGATAGTTTTATGTAATATCAGCAGAAGTATTTCCAGGATTCTGAACTAACTAAAACCTCGTAACCAGCTTGAGCAAGGAGGGTTTTTTAATATTTTATTATCATTTTTGTTTTCGGGGATGGAGGGGGAGGGGGGGGGGGGTAGCAAAAACAAAATCTTGAGGCACATGTAAACAAAAAATGAATGCAAAGCCCGCCGCCCCCTCCCAGCCACTAAAATAATAATAATAATAAAAATAAAAATAAAAATAAAAATAAAGTAATATATATATATATATATATATATATATATATATATATATACTTAGATTTGGTCTATTCCTCCGTACAGTGCTCAATGCTTATGGGCAGAGCAAAATATATATTGGATAAGGCAGACTAATGCAACTCCGAGTTTCACGCCTTGCGAGCGATCATCAGGCAACTGGTGCGCTATATATAAGTGCGAGAATTCTCAACTCTGACATGACAACGGGTGTTCCAGAAAATGTAGGCGTGAAGAAAATGGTCTAGGAACGTGAGACGTAGCTGTAATTTACAATTTGATTACGAGCTTTCGGCTTGTGAGGCCTTTTTCAGGTTCTGAAGTGCAAACATATACAGAAGCATTACTTTAAACAAACAGAACTTTGTTATTCCTGGCTCATTTCTCCTGATTGAGGTGTCATATGAAAGGGGAGAAATTGAACTTTCTAGAAATGTAATTTTCCCTTTAAAATTCAGATACCGCCCGCCAAATGACTTTTTGGTTTCCTCTCTTCAAATTGCTTTTAAGCACTCATGCGTGAAATATCATTTATTAATTATAATTGTAATTAAGTTATGATAAAACACCGATGATTCTCGGTTTCGTTTTTTCTGGGACGCACTGTATATATATATATATATATTAAAAAGAATAATAATAATAATAATAATCTTTAACAAAAAAACTTCTACAATTGCTCCTGCATGGCTTTACCTTGGTATATGGCGATTTCCTCTGTGCCCCCACATGATTCAAGGCGATCTCCAGCACAAACAGCATTACATTCCCTATCCGTAGCGTTTCCATGTCGGATAAGGTTTTCATCTTGTCCTCCGCAGAAACATTGTTTCTTGAATTCCACACCTGCGTAGAAGTATCCGTCCTCTTCGCATGCATTGATGCACAGGTCAATCGTGAGATAGTCATAGGAAACATAATCATCAGAAAACACACGATCTCTGCCGAACCAGAAATCGTTATAATCACTGAAACATCCAAGATATCCTGGTTCTGAAATAAAGAAAAAATAATATTAAAAAAATATAATAATAAAACACCCACAACATTCAGCTAGTTTTTTTATGGAACCCCCTCGTTATATTTGTTTTGCAGTAACTGCACAACATTTTTCTTCTTCCTATGTATTTAATATATTTGAGATGTCATGGTCTGGCGGAGAAGGACTGCGAAGCACAATGTACGGAGTTCGAATCCGTGTCACGGCACTTATTTTATTTTTAACACATCAATCTACCTTATGTTGCCACTCTCCACCTATAGGCCAAGAGCATTAGTTTTACCATGGACATTGCTAATAACAAGCTGATTTTTCAGGATAGGTCCAGGAATATGTATATAATAACTTACTAAAAGTCCTCATAAATCCTCATTGAGTGTTTTCCGCAATGATAGATGGCGTCCAAAATGGTCGCCATTTCCTGATTTTTGTTATTACTTTGCAACTAGATAACCCAAATTTAATTTAAATGTCTAAATATATGTTTTTAGCACAAGAAACTCATTACAATACTTAATGAATTTGACACACACAAGTAGCAAGTAAGACCTTCCTGAAATCCAAAATGGCGCCCAAATTTAGAGACGTATTGAAATTGAGGAGAGAGACAAGTTTCAGCAAAAACACGCCGAAGTTACGAAATACATCACATGCAATATTGTGGCCACCAAGGTCAATGGAAGTAAAAGGTGCCCTTTTTGATCAATTTTACCATTACAATACAAATTCACATTTGTTAAGGTTTAGTTTCAATGAATGTGGGTTTAACCAATGATGAACATCCTGTACATAAGCTTCAAGGTTATGGATAAAGCTGGCTGCATTGCTTTGATTAAGTTTTGAATAAAGTGAGTATTTGAATATCATCTGCATAAATGTGACATTGAAAAGAGTGGTGCTGAAGAGTACTTTTCAGACTAATTAGATAAAGTAAGAACAGACTGGGCCCAGTGCCGAGACTAATCATGAGGGCAACAAATATATTGGGTACCAACAACAATACAAGTGTTCATGCACATTAATAGGTTAACTTGAAATGATAACAAAACATCGCAACATTCATTGTTACCTTTGCAAGAAACAGCTGCTATGAAAAAGTCGAAATTACAGCTACCCTCTTCGTTGTTCGTATCACATTGCATGTTCGGCCCATCTGAAAAATGATTAATTACAATTCCTTCAAATGCATTGTATTTCTATCTGTACATGCATTGGGTAGAATGGGACTCTTAGTATTATTGTTATTATTATTGTCATTGTCATTATTATTATTATATATTAACAAAGATTTAACCTCGGGAAGGAAGGTCGATCTGATTAGGGATATACTTGTGATAATACGGTGTAGGTTCAAGATGAAATTTAGTTCTAGTCATGCGATCGCATTGAGGAAGAAACTGTGTAGAAGCGAATGTGTTAGGCTGATCAAGCAGCATCTAAGTATTAATTGGTGTATACTCTGAGGGTTTGCAATGATCAAACTGATGAGAAATTGGCCCAGTCTTACTAAAGGTCACACGTGCTTTACAGAGACATGTGTTTATAGAACTACACAAATATGTGGAATGAAACCACAACCACAACGGTTAGCTCTTACCATGCTTTTACTTTGTATATATTGAATATGAGGGCGCACTTGAAGAGCCATTCTTTTCATGATATTATTCCACACTCAAATACAAAGAATGAAAAAGCTCACAAATAATCTTTCGCCTTTCCCTGAATCCAATCTTCTCTTTAAACTTGTAACGAGTGTGTGCACGCTTGCTATTTTTATTATTGTTATTATTATTATTGTTATTAGTATGATCATTATCATTATTGTTATTATTATCATGAGTATTATTACTTTTTATCGGTATTGTCACCATTATTATTACTTATTTTTTATTATATACCTCACTTAAGTAATCCAGCCATCTGATTGGTCGAAATTGCATTCATAAACTTCAACTGTTCCTGTAAAATTCCCGGTAACCATGCTTAAAACATTTCAATATTTTTAATAACCATGGTTATTAAAAAAATAAGTCAGTCTCCATGGTTACCCCATAGGTTTACATGTTAAAAAATGGTTTGAGCGATGGAGGATACCATACGTGTGCGAAAAATTGGTCGGCAATTTCAATACAATTGAATCTCGATCGATCTTACCGACAATTTTATCTTGCATTGTTGACATGAAGACGAAAATAAACTCTCAAAAACAAAAAAACAACATCTGCCGATAGATCTTGATCTAAGTTCGTGCCAATATGCATTGCAAAAGTAAAAGAAGGGTCCGTTTCATGGAGCTTTTGCGAAGCATCCCTCACGCAGAGCCGTTTTCAATCCATTTTAATGTATATATTGGAGAAAACTGCCAAGCATGTTAACATCGCCTGATAGACGAGTGGTCTAAGCGTTGGTTTTCGATACACCTCTTGTTGTACGCAAGAGTTCGAATCCCATCTTCGACAAAAATGAAAAATATTTTTATTTTTTATTTTTTAGTCTATTTTTTTTCGGCATATAAAAGTATTAATGACTGCTTTAATATTCGAGAAATAGTTGTTTTCATACGCTCTCGGGAAGGTTACAATTGGGCTATTCCCCTCGGCAAGCCTCGGGGAATAGCACAATTCTAACCTTCCCTTGAGCGTAATAAAACAACTATTTCTCTCAAAGCAGTCATTAATACTATATTATTATGATTATCAGCATTGTTGTTGTTGTATAATCTATTTTTCAATTGGTACACTACAGTTTGATAGTACACTTACTAATTGAACATCTTGTAAAATATGTTGATATATTATTAGTGACCGACATCGGCCACTCATCACCATCGTCGTTGAAAGCCACTGCCGTAAGATGTCGAGAAGTTCCTGGGAAGTTTAATTGACGACAAGCTATGCTTGCTAGTTCAAAGTTCGAATCATCTTGACAAACGAGCCCCCATCCGATGTCCTGGTTGAAAACCTCAACGATGCCGGCATTGGGTCGATCTTTGGTGATCAATCTGTAATCTGCAAAAGTTATTGAAATCATTTCAAAAAAACAAAAAACAAAAAAAATAAATAAATAAATTTCGTCATTTATAGACCACGACACCTCTCCATTTTAATAGAATGATGCGTTCCAACCATCTGTAATTTTAATGCGGCAGTGAGAGCACCGGGGTACATTGGTGAAGGCTCTTGAATCTCATAGCAGAGGTATCGGGTTTGAACCTTCATTGCTCCCGATGCTAACATCTTTAGACAGTTTTTTTTTCTCCCACAGTCCCTCTGGACACAGCTAAGTGTATTAAAGACTACCTGGCAATTAATGCGAGGATATTAATGATTATAGTTCTCCTTGTAATGAAAAAAATATTAAAGATAATGATGATCATAATAATTATGATCATAATAATGATGGTAATTATTATAGTAATAATTATTATGATAGAATATATGAGAGATTTTATAAAAGCCAAACTGAAAATAAAATGCTGTAGGTGCACTAGTGCAAAAGATGATATCACATTACAGTTATGTGCATTCTACAAGAAATAATATTAAAAACGAAAGAATGCAATATGCAAAATCAAAGAGATATATCGGGACTATGGCGGTGATCCCAGGGAAACCGGGGGACACATACCCCCCCCCCCCCCTCCGGCAGCAAATTTAAAAAGGTGCATCAATATATTAGAGCATTATGCAACGTTTACACTATTTATTTTGTTAAAGCCCGGAAAATCTTCTCGCTCGGTCACTATATGCACTCTCCCATGATGATCATAACTGCATAACACTGTGGTATCTTTTTGGTATATATCGAAGGTGTTACACGTGTATTGTGTCACCCCCTCCCCGCCCCCGGCCACGACAAGAATTCGCCGCCCCTGATAATCAACAGAATGATATTTCGTATTCCGTATTAAGTATTACGTATGAAACAAAACCTCTTAACAGCTATTGAACAGTGAATGTTAGGATTATCTTACTACAATCCTTCTTCATATACCTGCATTCAATGTCATACAAATCCATAGTCCTTTAAGCTTTGCTATTAAAGGGATCGTTTAACAATGTTAAATCTGAGATACACGGCCCTACGTTGTTATCAGTGTCTGTGATATGGTGTAATATTGAAGCCCTAAAAAAATTGCGCTTCAAAATGATCAAGAAGTGCCTCAAAAAAGTAAAAATCTTTGAGTGACCGGTTTTACCATACTCGTTTTCCCCATTAGACTGTAGTGTTATGAAAACCGTCAGGCGAACGGTTTTCAAAATTTGTAATTCCAATCATAAATATCTTGATAATCAGACGGGCGATCGGCTTGTAAAAGTCATGGGGTTCCTGAGTGACCTAAAGGTTTATAATTATCATTGCATCATGAGCTAAATCTAGAATTTTGTTTCAGAATCTGAGACAAAGTTACCGGATCCCTTTAATGCTACAAATTAGAGTAATTCATTACAATAATTTTTTTAAATCGTCCAAACTTACTTGTGATAGTATAGATCGCCAAACAGCTAGGACTGATTATAATAATTAACAGTAAAAACACGGTTGAATGCATAGTTTCGACCATATTCCGACGTTTGTATCCCGAAGTTGAATTCCTAGCTATGAGCACTAATAGTTTCTTTTTGCAACCGATCTTTGTGAGAGCAGAAAATGACTGAGGAGAGGAAGTTCTTCAAAAACAATACTTGAAATAGACATTGACTCAAATGAAAACTCGTGATCTAATGAAAGTGAAACGTGTACAAATGTTTCCCTTAAAAATACATATATGACCACAATCGGACATTCAAAAATTAATCTTGGCACCCCCCCCCCCCCCTAAACGAAAGTGAAATCATACAAACTGGGCGCTTCGTGATACGTAGGTGATTAAGGCAATGACACTTCCCTATTTACACGAGGCCGTATCAACACACCTTAGACGATCGATAGCAGCCATATTACCATCAATTTTGATAATTAATTATCTATAAAAATGGGTGAAATTAGGCCAGATAGTGACTCGGATCTGCAATATTCATCGTCTGAATCCGGTGGCGATGATATTGATGATTTCGATGGGCCAGTTTTCGAATTATTGTAATTTCGGGATTAAAAATACGAGTTCCTAAAAGGTACTTTATCCAACTACTTTCTTTTCTTTTTTTAATAAAAATATCCCATTGATATACCCATTTCCAGTAGCCTCATACATTGACACCTCCAAAAAGCTGAATTTCCAACAAAAATATTTTAAAAGACATTTAAAAATCAGTTCGGTTCCAAAAAGCACTATATCCACAAAACTTTTAAAAAACATAACTTCGTGAAAACTATTTGGGCAGACTTAGCTTCTTCTTTTTTAAGTGGTTTTATACTTGTATCATACGATAGTAATAATCAGCCAATGTATCATTCCAAACTGATATTGCTAACGATGATAAATGACAAATCGTTTTTGTTTGTTTTTTCTTTCAGAACTTGGATTTATGGATGTTGTACCTATTGGAACCGAGCCCTTCATATGTCGACTATGTTTTATCATGAGTGGGGATTCCTCCGACGTTATGTACCATCGTGAATATAAATCGCAGTCGGAATCCGGTGGAGAAGACGAGTGTTAGGAGTAATTAACATCGAAAAAGGGCTCAAATAGGTTATATTTACAACAAAGAATGTAGTGAAATTTGTGTCAAGACCAAAATACGAAACAATTACTGACCGATGTTTCATATGATGTAATTCAGTTGGATGATGACCGGCAATGTAGCGAACGCATTATTGCTTACATATTGTGTTAATTTTTTATTGACTTAATTCTTTCATCTGTATAATTTCTTTCTTCTTTTATGTAAATGGCAACATTATCTTTTTTTTTTTTTTTTAAGTTTATCTTTATCTAATTCAAAAGACATACATGGAAAACAATCAAAACATGCATGCAACAAACTTATACAGAAAAAGCCATAGACTGCTACAATCGCCTACGTCACATTATTTTTGGCGTTTTATTGGTTTTATTGGGCGAGAAAATGATTAATGAAAAATTCGTGTTTTTACGACTTATTTAAGTATTAAAAAAAAACTCTAATGATTGTTCTCAAAGTCCTGAGGTCAAAAACTAGTCATTGATATTTAGTTATATTAATAGTGTCTGCTTTAAAGCGTAAATGGACATGCATTTTAGTACTTGGCCTATTGTTGAAAAAAAATCCCTTCAACTGAAGAAAAAAATTCCTGATATATTTTATTTTATTTGCCCTGAAATGAGACTATGAAGAAACATGTTCAAATATCGCTCTCTACTCCTGCTTTTTTGTTAATGAATGTAGGTATCCATGAAACTCAAGTAGAACCCACTCCAGCTGTCTATTACATCACCTAAAGTGCCGATAATACTCATTTCTTGCACATCAAAATATTGATTTAGTATATGACAATGATCTCAAATTATTATTTTCCACCATTCCATCATCTTTGGTACGATCTGAAGGGACTTCCCCTGTTTTCCTGGAGCGCCATCTGTTGTTCAAAACATAACACTAAAAGGTAAGTTACAAGTAACATCAACCCCTACCCCCTTTTCTTTATCTCTCTCTCTCTCTCCCTCTTTCTATCTCCCTCAATCTCCCCCCCCCCCCCCCTCTCTCTCTCTCTTACTTACACTCCGCCCAAGTTCTTTTCGTACCCTCAATCTTTCACATACCTTCCCTTCTTTATCTTCGCTCTTATCGGTACTCATTTCCCTTCGTCTCCTTCATTCTCCCTCCCTCTTTCCGTCCCTTCATCTTCTCTTACACATTTTCTCTCCATCCTTGTCTTTCTTTCCCTCCATAGGCCCCCTCTTTCTCTATTTACACTTGTCCTCCTTCTCTTCTCTTTCTCGCTTCTCTTCATCTTTTTTCTTTGTTTCATGCCCTCTTTTGTCTTTTCCCTCCCTTTCTACCCTCTTGTGCAATTTCTCTCTCTCTCTCTCTCTCTATCTCTCTCTCTCTAATTACACTTTCCCTTTTTCTCTTCTCTTTCTCACTTCCCTTCATCTCTCTCTTTCTTTCTTGCGCTCTCTTGTATTTTCACTCCCTTTCTTTTCTCTCTTGCACTTTCTCTCTCTTCTCTTCCCATCTTTCTCGCTAATTTATCATGTAAAAAGAGATCAATGGCTATCTCATAAACCACAAATTTATTGATAACTCTGTTGAAAAAAAAATGTCAGTAGGTCATTGTATAATTCTTTTCTTCTTTCTTTTCTTACTCAGTACACATCAGTAACCGTGGAACGATATTCACACGAGACACAGTTCACTTTCGTAAACTTTCCTGAATATAATAATATACTTTAAAATAGCAATCAGAGTAGTCACCACTAAGTATGTTCAAATTGAAATGCTAAGATAAAAGAGGGAAGAATGTACATGCCCAATAAACAAATTCACGTGAAAATCACGTCAATATCAAGGTATCGACTTGAAAAGATTTACGTTCTTCAAATATAAATAACATAATAATAATAATAATAATAATACATTTATAGAGCGCAGAAACTATCCAACATTAAGTATATATTCTACTGCGCTACAAGAGCTCCTAATATGCTTAGATTTACAGTTAATTGAAAAGATGTGCTTTCAGTTTTGATTTAAAGATATTTACACAGATGGTGATTTCCTGACTTCAAATGGTAAGTTATTCCAGAGTTTTTGGGGCTACACAAGCAAATGTTCGATCACCTAGCGCTATTTCCTTAAATCACCCCCCCTCCCTTCTCTCTCCCTCTCTCTCTCCCACACACGCCATCCTTCCCCTTTTTCTTCAATCTTTCACATACTTTCCCTCCTTTCTCTCCACTCTTATCACCGGTGTACCTGCGAAAAGGTGCCCTTCCTTGTGATCGAACGCCCCTGCTGCAATATAATATTGTGCTTCCCTCTTTAAGTTTAATGCGCCCTTGCTTTTATAGCCCTTACATGAAAAACAGAATTTTCTGTGATATATTTCTAAGGTCTATCTCTTGTTTTGATCTTTCAGTATGAAGGGGACAAATTAGCTTCATTCGAATAGATGTGTGATGGCTTGGGTGCGGATTTTTGCTCGAGTTATACTATTTAATCATTAGCAATGTATTCATTTTAAGAAAAGAAAAACAACACGAGAATTGAAATAGACGTGTGTCATATTAAGTTGACTTTAATCTGTGCTTTACCTTTATGCTTATACATTTATATGTTTCCCTAAAGGTATATACTAAATTACTTTTTTTCCTCTTACTGTATTTCCTCAATTCTCTTTCTAACATTCTTTCATATTCTTATCTTTTAACAGAATCTTTCGTCAAGTCATTGCATTGTCAGTGATGTGGACATTTTGAACATTCGGTCCCCTCGGCCATAAGTTATTGAATGTTCAATACCCTTGAATTGTAAAAGTCACACGTTTTGTTTGAAGTTTTGAATGTTAGGTATCCGGTTAGAATAGAGTTTTTAGTTGGCATACTATTTCGAACGCACACCGTTTCTGGTGAGAAGCGAAGATTCATATGTATGTTACTTGGGTTTGTTTTGTGTCCTTGAAGTGAATGTACAGTTCTTGTGTGATATCGATATGATATAAACAAATTAATATTGTAACCTATGAACCTCGTCACACCATCTCTAAATACGCCAAGCAACTAATCATATTATGGCAGTTTCTCTTCTTCTCTTTCTCTGTCTCCTCCTCCTCCTTCTCCTCCTCCTCCTCCTCCTCCTCCTCCTTCTCCTCCTACTCCTCCTCATCATCCTCCTCTTTCCCTTGATATCATGAATTGTACATTGTTGATAGTAGTTCTCAACTGCCCGGCTATTTCAAACAGAAGTGATACCGAAGATAACTGTGCTGCAGGTTTACACGTACTTTAAAAATCATTCGATTACGAGATAATTTCATCAAAAAAGGGGGAGGGTATTTACATTTGCATGATTATTTACTAAATTCTATAAATGCAACTTTTTCACAGTTTATGTGATATTCTTCATTCAAATGCTACCAAATAAAATCAAAGATAAAACGACTAGAGAATATTATGTCTTCTTTGTATTACATTAACAATTGCATGTTTTTTCCAATGAGCTCACTTGTTCCACAGGTAGGTTGCCAATGTGACAAGAAGACTGAAGATAGGAATACAGCATCCAATGTAAGTCAGGATGTTGTATGCCTTGATAAATGAATCCTCCTGTCTATGGATATCCTGTGACATGAAGAAAAACATTAGCCAAAACTAATAACTTCTTCGAAGACACAAATGAAATTGATTATTTGCCCATCAGCTCTCATAAAGTCTATACATAGACCATATTATATTCTCCATTAAACAATTTTAGCTTTTGATTGGTTGAGAGCTCGTCACATGACCAGAAATATTTCAACTATTTTAAGGTTGCTCGGAAAAAGTACTATTTGGAAGTACTATTTGGGATTTAAATTTGTTTTGATTTTGTTTTCGAATCTTTATTCAATAACATGTTTTTATTTTTATTTTTTTAAATAAAATCTGTCATTTAAAAAATTTTTTTTCTTCTAAATTTCAATTTTAAAAATTCAAAACAAAAATCTTAATTAAATATTTTGTTTTAGATAGTCGGGTTTTAGTTGTCCGGGGAGTAGTTGAACGGTGATATTGAATATAATAATACCTAATTGCTTTTCACTGACCATTATAACAGCAAAGCTGGTAAGATGATCACACGAACAGCGCACGCTCTCCTCATGGCGCTCATCAGATGATGTGATACCAGAAACAAGAACACACCCATCTTGGGACCAATCTTTCTTCTCCTCATCCCAGAATGAACACATGGGATTCACGTATCCAGACTACACAGGAACAACAAAAAAAGCAAGAAATGCATCGACCCATAATAAAATTTGTTAAATAAAGCATGAAAGAAGAATGAATAATAAGTTTGATTGGTTTAGTTTAGAAGCCCATTTATAAGTGGAATCAAACACAGGATTCAAAAAGGTAAAAATAGATTGAAATTCACCTGATGTTTCAATTTTAACCTACATACAAATTATGTAGTCTATGTCTACAAATTTAATCATCTATAAATACTGCTAAAGGCATTACAGATACGTTTAATATATGAAAACCCATTATTCTGCCATTTTATTGTTAAAGGTTTTACCATTATTGAAGTGAAGGTAAAATTGATGAACTCTGTCAGGGCTGCTACTTTCCCTTGACCAATACTGAGAGAAATTACGGGCGAGTTAGCCGATCGATTGAAGCCTTCATTATCTGCACTGATTGTGCGCAATGACTTAGAAATGAACAGGGCTGAAGTTGAAAATACATTGAAGTTGATCCGGACGTATTCACTACTGCCATTCGACGGCGATCCTGAGGATGGGGCCGTGGACGAAACGACGGATGACACTGAAGGTGGAATGTTGACCTGAGCGATGATGTCTGGTCTGGTATCAATGACGTTATCGTGGTCATCTTGGGTCGGGACACCGATTGTAATATTGGATTTGGTCAGGTCTGAAGGACTGGATCCAGCTAGCGAAAGCACGAGACCGCTCATTACATCATCAGCAAGTACACTCTGAATCTGTTTTGTGAATTAGAACTTCAATCTTGTTATTATTCTTATTGTTATTATCATTATCATCATCATCATCATTGTTATCATTACTATCATTAGCATGATGAGGATTAAAAATGAGGCGATTAGCACCATGCACAGACGTTTAAGTAAGGCATTCCCCAAATTCAAAATGTGATGTATCCCGCACACATAAATGCACAAATAATTATGTTGTTTGGTTGATCTCTTTTAAACTATAAAGAAAAATGGTGGAAGTGTCGCGCCTTGTTGGACACACCAGATTGATTGAAACCACAATGGATGAACGGCAGTGTCATTTTTTTTTTTTAATTCTGTTATTTTGAATATCCATGCAAACAATTATATAACTTGAACATGAAATTCTTTATTTTAGTATACTGGTTGAAATCAAATTGTTTTTTCATAGCCTATGACATAAATCTAAAATCACCTTTACGGCTACACTTGGCTGCTGAATGTTGAGCAACCCGCCATCGGCAACCTCAACACGATTGATTTGTTCCTCAAAAGCCTGGACAAATTTACTTATTGCCCCACCTTCTTCCTCTGCGGCTTCAAGTTCCTCCGTTTCCACCTGAGCTATATTGCTCACAATACTCGTTATAGACTCTGTTACCTGTCAATTCAAATACAAAAGAAGAAGATGATTTTAAAATATAATAGGAGAAAGTTGCCAAATCTCGGAAATCAAACTGAATGACGATAGGGTATTGAATAACCTGATAGCCTTAGCACAGCTATTATTTTAAAGCTGTTACACAACTTCTGGAAGAAGTAGCCGCTATGGGGTCAAAAAGATATGAAAGGACAGTGACAGACCTAAATTTCTATTGGAGCAAATACAATATTATATCAAAAATTCCAAAAAGAGCCTGATACGGGGTTAGGCTCTTGTAAATTCATCATTCATAACTAGTTTAGCTTTCAGGTGTCCAATGTTGTTGAAACCGGTTATGGGATTTACCTCATTCACATCTATTACAATTTCATACATGTATCGGAGGGAAGACATCGTTTTTTTTCCCAAGAGATAATTATCGGGACATAATAAAAATTCGTCAACCACATCGCAAATTCATGTTCAATAGGATTGGTTTGGTATCGTGCAGAATACCTCTTCACTAGTCAGATTTTGCTGCACAATGTTAGATGTTATCTCTGCCACAAGCTTGATGTCATTTGATGTGATATCTTCGGTGTTGGAAGTGACAGATAATACTTGCTGGCTCACTTTACCTGCGTTTTTTTCACCTACGATTATCTAAAATTTGAGGGGAAATATCATTACAACACGTAAACGTTGATTGATTAAGGTAATATGAAATTAGCGAACATGTCTTCCTTACAATATTGCAATGACACATAACTGGGTTCCTGTTTCCATATACTGTACCATCTTTATTATAATAATAATAATAATTACAGTGCTTATATAGCGCCTATACTTTATAAGAACTTTAGAAAAATGTGTCCAATATTATGTCATTTCACAACTCAAAATCGTCCGATGCATTTGTGAATGGAATGACATTTAAACAATCAGTAGAATTGATCGACCGTGGGCTATTCATTACCTGTTACGCATGATTTTATACTTTTAAATGTAAAGTAACGATACATTCAAAATAAGAAGTTCTGTAAGAAAGGAACTTGAATATTTTTTGTGTAAATTGTACACAATAGTTGGTAAAAAATAATGTACCAAATTGGTCGAAATCTACTGAATGATAGATTATTTTATTCTTATCTTCTTTAAAAAGAAAAAATTATCAAACTTTTTTTTTCAGGTTGTAATGATCAGTGGTATCTACAATATACTAAACACAATTGCATTACATATGAAAGTTATTAATAAGCCTCTTTTCAATGATCGAAATTTGAAAAGAAAATTCCAAAAACCTGTGCAATTTCGGTGAGAATGTCTGTGACATTTCTAAATGGTCCGCAATTATCCATTGGCTGCCACTGGCTCTTGGTAATACCATCGCCGATACACAGAGCCCGTCCAATAGGTTCATTGGCTGTTCGGTATTTAAAAAAAAAGAAACATACATTTATATATCATATCAACAGAACGCTGGCAAACAATTATTACCATATACGAAGAAAGAAGGAGACATAAATAAAGTAAAGATGTATCGTATATGATTGAAATTCATGACTCTGGAACTATTCAATACGTTCAACAACACGCGCGGATCTAGAATATCAATTTAGGTCCGAGGGCTGGGGGCTTGGGGTTCCTGCATTTATTTTCTACGTGTCCCTCGCTTAAATTCATTTTTATTCATGAAAACAGTTGGGGGGCTTGAATATCTATAGGGAGGTGCTTTTAGACTCCAATATGATATGATATGATATGAAGGTTATTTGAGAAATGATATAGCGAGTAAATGAGTCGTTTTGGATCGCGCAGTTGCCATTCATGCACGCTATTGTTATAGTGCTTTGTACACGCGAGCAAGCTACTGTTACTCTGCTTCTTGCATGATTGCACGCATTCGTTATAGCAGTTATTGCTCATGCCTATTGTACTATGACTAGTGTTTTTCACGCGCTATTGGTAGTACCATAGCGTTAATCCGATTATCTCGTTATAAATTTGGCACTGGGGGGATTTGTGGCTTGGCACAATGGGGATAAGCCCTGTTGCAGGATAAGAGTTAACGCGTTACAGAAAAGAAAACGCGGCGGGTCTCTTTTTTTTTGCGACGGATTACCGCGCCATACCTGAACTAGAATAGGGAGATTATCATATTGATAATGCAATTCAACCTAACCCCCCGTCAACATCCTCAAATTAAAAAAAAAAAAAGGAAAACCATGAAAACCAACCTTGAGTAGTGTTGAATGGACACATTCCTGTTGAATTCGCCCATGTTCCGTGTTCACCCACCGGAAATTCGACTTTTTCAAACCGAGGAGATATCCATGAGATATTCTGGCAAATAGCTTGAATAAAAAGTATTGAAAATAAAATCCCCTTAACAAATTATAATTCCATGTTAGTTGTTACTTTGTTTATCTACTTTAAAGTGACTTGCTGCAAATTGTGCAGGTATACTTTTTTCAAAGATGTCCCAATTGCTAGGGATAATTAAACGTGCAGCGAGAAGGCGACTTGTTTAACTCGTCAAGGCACGCTATGTTTATGTAGAGAAAGCGAGATACGTGTATGAAACAAGGCGCCAAGGCGCCTTGCTTAAGCAGGGCTCCCACTTAGCCGAGTTAAAGCCTAGAGTTTGTGGTGAGCTGGCGCGATCTTATGGCAAGCAGTTTTATCATTAAAACATATTTCTTTATATCAAGAATTCAATTCAATTCATTCAATTGTTCAGAAAACAAGCACGGTGGGATGTGACCAACGCATAAACGTTGGTCACATCCCACCGTGCGTGTTTTTAGTCCGTACGGTTTTTGGGGAGGCCACGGCCGCCACGTTTTTCTGAAAACGTAGGGAGGGAGTGGCAAAGGCAGGGAGGGAGTACCGGCAACGCGCGTCACACGCACTGTGCAAGTACGTGGCCCGCACGCCACGCCTGGCCGTGAACGGTTGCGTGCATCGTACGTTGCGCACGCGGTAAGTGCGTTGTTCGTGCTTACAACGTACGGTCTCCGTGCGGTTGCCACGTTATCTTACGGAGGCCGTACTTACAAGTGCTGCTCACCTTAACGACCTTAACAACTCGCTTTTTTGCCTTCTGGGCCCTTGCAAGGCGCATTGGCAAGTTAAACAGTTCGCCTTCTCTCTGCACGTTGAAGCTTCCGTACAATGCAGAGAACTTTGATCAATATAAACAAGAAGTACTTTATTAAATGAAGGGCCAAAATTTAATGGCCGCAGAAACAAACAAGATCCACGCACAAAGGGGGTAGCATTTGAGATCGCAGTGTTGCCAAATTGAATTAAGAATATCTGTTAGAAATAAATGTTGGTACCTTCGAATTCAAGATGAATTCAAGGCTTCTGAAAATACGATATTTTTGTTATGCTATAACTTTATTTTCATTAAATTTTAGGTGAATTATCCCTTTAACATTGTCATCGAACCAATTTCCCGATACTTTTTTTTTAAAAGCTACTGTTTAAAACAGGAAATGCACTGCAGCATCCGGCTAACTTCCGCTGACAAAGCAATATTTTATCCGAAGATATTAAAACAGATAAAGATAGGTTTTAATTACTTCCACTTTCGACACTAAAATAAAATAGTATTGGGAGCATTACTCTAAAGTTTTTTTTTTTTTTTAATTTGCTTTGTCTAATTAGGATTTCATGTTACCATATTAAGAAGAGAAGAAGAAGAAGAAAAAAAAGGGGGGAGAAGAAAAACAAAATTAGCAGGATTAGAAGAAGAGGGAGAAGAAGAAGGAGAAGGGAAAAGGAAGAAAGAATAAATTATAGAGGAAATTGGGAAAAGAAATTTTCACTTTAAATAAAACAAGATATTAATCTGATATCAGGCGACCTGACTTAAGATGTACCAAAAAGGACCTTTTTCTCGATATACCATGAATAATTGGCGTTTACCAATACTGCGCAGTCCACTTACATTGTAAATTAAATACACTTGAACCAACAGTTTAAAGAATAAGCAATGTCAAGGGTTTTTTTTACATTCTTTTCGTGGAGCGATTATGTTTGATATGAATATTTTACGAGGATCATACATGTTAGCGACATATCAATTTCAAAAGCCACCAAAGCAATGGTGTACAACTTTACAAACTCCTGATCTTTACATGTCAAGATGAATTATCATAAATGTATCATCGTTACGATGAGCACCTACAAGCTGCTTTAAACTATGACCAATAAATCGAGGAAATGTCTAACAAGGAAACATTTCTGACATGCATAAATAACTTTCACCGTAAATTCTAGCCAACTGACTTCTGACGGCAACGACCGTGAATCATTTCGCCGGCATTATTCAAAAACAGGAAAAACAGAAGAACAACTAAAATGTTTGAGTGTGTTAAACTTGATTTAAATGGTCAGGGTGATGTCGAAAGTACTGGAACTAATAATACACGTACATTTTTTAGAAGCTTTGATGTGACGACATATTAATATGCATACAATTTTGACGGTGCTTGATGGGCACCATATATTCGCCTAAAAGGGAGTTTTATTCTCAAAGAGGAACTTCTCCAGCGACAAGTTATCTGGGCTTAATTTCGTTTGATTAGATTTAATTCGATTTGATTTTTCCCTTTGATCTGTTCTATGTAAAATCCTTCTTCTTTTTCTTCTTCTTCTTCTTTTATTCTACTTCTTCTTCTTCTTATTATTATTCTGCTTTTTCTTCTTCTTCTTCTTCTTCTTTTTCTTCTTCTTCTGCTTCATCTTGTTCTTCTTCTTTTTCTTCTCCTTCTTCTTCCTCTTCTTCTCCTTCTTGTTCTTCTTCTTCTTCTTATTCTTCTACTTCTTCTCAAGTTCTTCTTATTATTATACTCCTTCTTATAACTAATATTATTCTACTTCTTCTTCTTCTTCTTCTTCTTCTTCTTCTTCTTCTTCTACTTCTTCTACTTCTTCTCAAGTTCTTCTTATTATTATACTTCATCTTATATAAAAGTATTATTATTCTACTACTTCTTCTTCTTCCTCTTCTTCTAATTCTTCCTTTTCATCTTCTGCTTCCTCTGCTTCTTCTTCTTCTTTTATGTCCTTCTTCACTTTTTTAAACGGATGTAGAGGGCATGGCTCCCTTGTGCCCGGCCAGGCCTGTGCTTTCCTGGTACATTATAATGTGTTACTGTTTCAATCAATGAAACTGCCGTCTCGTACAATTAACGGCGGAAATTCACATTATAATTTTAACTCATTGAAACCTAATAAAAAGCGATGAACGAACAAGCTATTAATTTATGTTTATCCAATTTGATATTCTACACCAATATATCAAATGACAGACAGACGAGGTATCTGCATCGTATGGTTGCAATTATCACAAACTCAGTGGATGATTCTGGATTTTTCTTGTAAAAGGGGGAGGAGGGGCATAAAGAATAAGATATAATTCTTCTTTTTTTCAATCGAATTTCTACAGGTGATGATTTAAAAACAAAAGAATCTCTCACAAGCAAATTAAATATAAATACGGCCTTTTGGATCGGAAATTAAAACTGGAGTTTTAGAAAATATGAAAACAGGAATTTTTTATTTCTTTTTGAAGATTAGGTTTACTATATTTGTTTTTATAGAGCATGGATATATTATTTTGGCACAGGGTAACAGTTAAGAATAGTTTAGATTAGGTATAGGCTTTAATTGGAGCACACCACGCAGCGTAAACACGTGTACAGCATTAAATGGCATTAATGGCAATTAGTTACAACTGCTAGGGTTGATGTTGATGCTTCTAGGGGTACCCCCCCCCCTCCCAATCGAAGCGCAGGGGGGAGGTGAAATGACAAAAATTGAAGGAAAAGGACATAAAAGGAAATGTGGAACAAACCAAAACAAGATGAACAGAATCCCACACCTCATCTTCTTTCCTTGAGGACTGTGTTCTTTTTTGCACTTTTAGTAGGAGACCAGTCTGTAGGTCCCGTGACCAATCTCTGAAAACAAAGGTTTGAAAGTGTTTTTGTGTTCCCTGATGAATACCAAACAATTTAGACTTTGGCTGCCCCCTTTCAAATCCCAGGCATTTTCGTGAGGGGTCAACAAAGGTCAAACAGGGGTAGAATTTCAAATATATTCCAATCGTGTTGATATGCATATCAAATTACTCGTCTGGTCATGAGGATTCTAAAAATGTATAGTTTGCTCTTTTTTCCCCTTTTTTTTATCCTTTACTCCTTTTCTTTCTTTTCTTTCTTTACTTTCTTTTCATTCTGTTCTTTTCTTTCCCTTTTTCCCTCTCCTTTCTATTTTTCTCTTTCTTTCTTCTCTTCTCTTTCCTTTCTTTTCTTTTCTTTTTTTTTCCTTCTTTTTTTCTTTTCTTTTTCTTTCCCTCCCTTTTTTCCACTCTCCCTTTTCTTATTATTTCCGACGGCAGCGCAATTTTACCGACATTATTGTGATAGGTGGGGTGTCGCTCTATATAATTATAGCGGCGCCCCTGACTACAACCTCTAGTAGCATTGGTCACTGGTCGTATTGGTGGTAGGTATGTGTGTCTGTCTTTTATTATGACACATTTTCATGAGTTACGTTGTCAGATTTGGAGACAAAACCCTTTCCTTTCTAGCTTACAATACTACACACAAGTATAAACAGATAAACCGGGAACAGACTCTACTAGTTGTTAGTATTACTTAACTCTACGTACACTCTAAATTACAGGGATTTAAAATTTAAATCTTAAGCCGGATTTGAATGAAATTAAATCCATAAAGATTGATTTTTAATCTTAAAAGATTGCTAAACTGGTTCTTAATCCGAGTTTCAAATATATTTTTTTCAATCCCAAAAGATTAAAAAAAGTTGACCAATCCTGGCGATAAGATTTTGTCACATGACATGTGACATCATGCGAGCGGGAATACTTTTCGATCTGCGATCTGAGCTACCGTCGATTTTAATCTAGAAAGATTTATAATATAAATCTTTTGAACTTATTTTTTAATCCTTTACAGATTAAAACTTTTTAATCCTAGCGAAGATTAATTTTAAATCCACATCGATTGGTCCCTACCTACAGTACATGCAAGATTTAAAAATAAATCCTATAGATTTAAATTTAAATCCCTGTAATTTAGAGTGTAGGCTTATACAATTTACGGTATTTGAGGGTCATCATTAACAAAATATGATATTCATTTTTTTTGTTCATTCATCATTCTCTTTTTCACACTTTTTACGATAAAATCGTGAATAATCGCTGAAACATTTGCATGTAACAGTTTCATTTGCATCCATATTATCATAATCGTACACGAATTGTGACGTAATAAGAATCTATTTACCACTCTCCTGCTCTGGGTCAGTAGTCTGAATGACTGTCATTGGGTTAGTTAGACCTCCACCCGTGGAAATCACAGAAGAGGGAATAGTCGAAGTGAATCCTGAACATCGTGGTAAATAAACATGATGCAAGGGTAAACAAAAATGTGTATATACCGTATAGTTTATATTGGCCAATCAACAACAACAAAAGAGACCGAAAGCTCATCAAATTTTAACCTTATCATTTTTCCGCCTGCAAATGGGACATAGTACCTTTAACAGGTTTACCAGGCATTCTATACATTCTATTTTAAACGGTTGAAGAGTATGAAGATAATAAAGAATGACATAAAACGGTGTGTACGGAACCCACGGAGGGACCGCATTCATGTCCCCAAAACCTCCTGTAAAGGGGTACTTTTCACGCAAAAAAGTCCGACTCGTAATACACACAAAAAATCGGCCCGTGTTGACTTTACACACCGGACTTAGGGGAGTGCTTTCTAAGGGAGGGAACATGCATACCCGTACCCTAAATAACAGTGGGGCGGGACGGAACCTAATCCGCCTAGCTTAAGCTAGGGTCTCAATTATGTAATTTATGTAGGCTAATGTCTTAAGCCCCTTTCACACAGGGCCATGCGTAGAGTTGCTTAGTGTTGCGTATCGACTACGCCGAGCGTACGCTGCCCTACGCAGGCCTACGTAACTATACGCTGAGGGACGCACAGGGGTACGCGGGTACTTTCGGCGTAGACACTATAAGCAAAAAGTACGTATTTTGTACGCAAGTCTACGCAACACTACGCTATAGTATGCCAAGCCTACGCAATAGAGAATCAGTAAAAGCTTGCGGACACAGTAAGCAACCGTACGTAACCCTAAGCAATCTATACGCCAATAGGGTACGTAACCATACGCCATCGTATGCCATGAATACGCAGCCTAATATCGGCGTATTCGGTACGCCACACGTACTACGCAACCCTACGCAAATCCGGTGTGAAAGAGTTTTAGGAAGGAATTGTGCTGTATAAAGCTATGGTCACAACTCAGAGCGGCGACTGACCGATTTGTAGCATGGTTGGTCGCCGCTGAATTTAGGCATCGCACCGGGATTTTTTTTTAGATAAGTTGAGCAGGCTGTAGAGCCCCAGCGATGGGTGGTCGGTACATTGTCAAAACTAGGCGAAATTTGGGTGCTTTTCCGCGCGGCGTCCCGGCAGTGACCGACTGATGACCCACCGATTCCCGGGCGATCTCCTACCGGCCAACGGTTGATTTAAAATAAATTTTCCGTACCTCCTGCGGCCGGCCGCGCAGGGCTCCGCCGGGAATTTCTCACGGGCAGGCTCATTTTCCCCCACTTCAGTCAGACCGCAGCCGGTGCGAAAATCCTCTATTTTATTCAGCACGTATGCAAGAATTTACGTGTCTTGCATACGTAATGAGTAGTGCAGACGGTCTTCCTGATCGGCAGTTTTTGCCTTTATAATTGTTCATTTCTCATGAAATGGGTCTTATTTTAAAGATAAGACGTTGCACTCTCTATATACTTATATGACAATCATGTTAAATATATTTTGGAAACAGATATTTCGCCTTGAAAATGGGGTTTTTCGACGATAAATATATCTAAGAGTAGGGCTGATTTTCACATAGAAATCATGCTTGCGTCAAGAAGATGTTATAATCAGCATAAAGCATAAATATTTTACTTTACAATGATATCAAAATTATTATATTTTACGCTGTACCAAAGTCAGGAACCAAGAAAAATCACGCGAATGTTCATGAATAATTAAAAAAAGTAGTCAACTTTGCCGATGTGGTAATAGACAGTTCTGATTGGTCAAATACGTCAACTACGTCACATATGTTCCGCTTTGGTTCATTAACATTCTGAATCCGAAATCTAGGAAGCTTGCCTTGTGGCGTGCGCCGGTAATCCACGTGCGCGTAAGGAGTCATGACAACAATCCAAGGACCCTGAATCAAATATATAACCTGCCTTCTAGATAATTATTTTCTACGATTTTTCTTTTTTAATCATTTTTCTTATTTTTTCGGCCAGTCGGTGGTGCGGCGGAGCTCCCTGGAGTTTAATAATCAGTTATGCATTGCCATTGTTCAGACGGCGAGCGTGCGCGAGTATGAAAACACACAATTTCGCGCCCTTTATAGAAAGAACAAATTGGTAATTTCCGGGTTTTTAGGGTCTTAATTACTATGATTATAAAGAGAACATGATTTTGCGTCAATTAGGTTTTGACATTATTTTGATCAGTGACTTTTCATCTTTCTAACGAATCTCAAAGTAAACAAATTAATTATGTACCAAAGTCAGGAACCAAAAGCGAAATTCCGGGTACAAAAAAGCTGTTGAAATGTTACAAAAATAACGACAATTGAAGTGGTGAAAAGGATTGTTTCAAAATTGTGAAATATGGCAAGTTTCATATCAAACTGAAGCTGAAGATCTCGAGAGTAATTACCGTTGCGTGCTGCCATGTTGACTAAAGTTATCGACCACAAAAGCAGCTGCATGTACACTCTTACAAATCTCACTGACAATCTAGTGAATTTCAGCGCACGTGGATGTACGAGATTACCAAAGGGACGCTGAATAAAAATCAGCGTACAGCCTCATTATCGCGCACGCTGCGGTCTGACTGTGTACTTGTATGTTTAAATGATGCAAAACATATCCCATGCCCACAATCTTTTCTTTTCAGGCTGAATATGGGCTATTACATGTAAATAACATTGATACATCAGGGCCCCGTCTTACAAAGAGTTGATATCAATCGCAACTATACGAGAAAGGAGACTGCAAACTTGCAATTGATTGGAGGAATTGGGATTGATACTGGTAATTATTTTGTCTTTCAAATGACTTTCCACGAATGCTCAACTCTTTTAGACAAACAGAAACCTTTAAATCTCCATGTTAAACGCGAGTTTCGTGAAAAGCACACGCCTTAACCGAAGGAAATGCTGTATAAGCTGTTGTTTCCCTTTTGTCCAATATGATTACATAACCTGTCTATGTGCATAAACATGTAGATGTACCCTCCAACAACGCAAACAGAGATACATGTAGGAGAAAGTATTCAGTAGAATTTCACAAAGGCTTCCTTTTCTTCGAGGGGCGGCAGGGGCCTATTCTATTCAGAACATCATCAGTATTTTACTTAGCAATTTACTTGGTACTATGTTTTCAATCGTATTCACATGACATCTAAACATTTTACTTTGGCAAGCAGATTTAAATTGAAATACTTTTCATAAGCATTGCACGTCACATTGTAATTCCAAAATAATGCACAATTAACACATCACATTAAATTCCTGCTTATATGTAACAAAATTGTGCACAGCTTGATGACTGCTTTGTCTTGTTAAATGTAACAAGGTTAGAGTTTTTTGGAAAATTATTGAAAACTTATATTATAATTACTTTCACGAACAAATAAAAATTAAGGAAAAAGCATTAGTAATAGGTTATTTCATTGAAAAAAAGGAAAAATTTGTGATAAACTTCTTGTTAATTTTAGGACAATACATAATATACATAATGTATATTAAACTTCGGTGTGATGGAAAAGAGTACAATAGTAAAAGTCTGTTCATTAATTTCAAATTAAAACTACGATATTACATAGCAAATAAACAAAGTTTTCTATTAACGAAACACAAAGAAATTTTTTAAGAAATGTTAAGGTTATAACTATTTATTTAAATGCTTTGTCTTTTTTTTATTATGTTAAAATGTAAAATGATGTAAATATATATGAAATGTGAAATATGTAAAATAAAACACCTCGGGAGGGGACAAGAAAAAAAAATAATGATGACTGCTTTTGAAAACATAAGTCTGCCAATTGAGACCTCCAAAATAGCAGATTAGTTTTAGCCTGCTAGTGCCAGAGCTGTCTTAATCTTAGGGTAAAATACTTGGCCAAAAGCTTCAACTGAATACCAAAGTTGGCTAAGTATTTCATCTAGAAGCCAAACCAGAATAAAATATTAACATTTCTGACATATTCAAGTATTGAATTGAACAACAGCCCTGGTTACCCGTTTTAAAGTGTTGTACAGTATGTATCATAAGTTGTAATTATTTTTGTTCTCTCTCTCTATTCTCCTCCCTCCCCTCCTCCCCTTTCTCCTCTCTATCTCTCCCCCTCTTTCTTATCCTCTTCCATCTTTCTTTCTCTCTCTCTCTCTCTCTCTATCTATCTTTCTCTCTCTATATGTATCTCAATCTCTCTATCTATCTCTCTCTTTCTCTCTCTCTCTCTATCTTTCTCTCTCTGTATGTATCTCCATCTCTTTATCTATCTCCCTCTTTCTCTCTCTCTCTCTCTCTCTATATATATATATATGTATCTCCATCTCTCCATCTATCTCCCTCTCTTTCTTCTGTCCTCTGTGCCTCCCTCTCCTTTATCTCCTTACTTTTTCCCCTATCTTTCTTCTCCCCCACCTTATTCAAATAAATGCACAAAGAAATACATCTGTACTATTATTCAAATATTATTTCAGTTGCAGAAGTTCAAGGTAAATATTTAAGCCCCTGTCCCAGTTTACAGTCATACAAGTACAGTACATGCACAAAGAATATTAATATGGCTCATAGAAAAAAATTATAATGATATTATAAGACAGGAAGTAACTTAAAATCATGAAGAAAACACTATATGAAGTGACAGAAGTTTCCAGCATTCATTTTCCTCTTCTCTTGATAAATAAATAATCACTTGAAAAAGAAAAACCTGCATAAACTACAAATCATCAACCTGTTGGATTTAATTTTAATTTCTTTCTATAACATGCATTTCAAATGGGTTTAATATTATTAAGCCTTCTCTTGTTTAACATTTAATGTGTAAAAATGGCACATTCATCATAATTGTCAATATTATCATCGTTAATTTTTCACAAAGTTGGCTTAAAGAGTGTAGAAAGAAATAAAATGAATCAGTAGCTTGAAAAAAGATAACGATGCCTTTATGAGAACTGAAAAAAGAACCGATCAGATGTTGATAAAGTTGGTTTCAATCTCTGAATAATAGCGACAGAAACTGGTTGCTCTTATAATACGTAATATTCGCAAGCCATCACAAGCGTTAACTCTCTGTTAAAGTATACACTCCTGTATGAGTAAACGCCTTTCCGGCTCCGTAAAGAAGAAGTGTTCAGTAAACTACAAAAGCTACATGTATACTGTAGATGTAAGTTAGAAAGCTCATAATCTAGCCTTTGAAAAATAACCTTGATGCCAACATTTACGATACGATGACTTTATACTGCTGGTGATTTTGAGCTAACATGTTACTATTTCTGATCTGACATACACTTCATAGACAAGTACTCTGGGCTTTATTTCCTCAAAGATAGGGATATGGGCAGGGTTGTGATTGGGTTTTAGGTTGTTAGGGGTTAGGGTTATTGTTCAGTGTAGTGTTTAATCCAGGGTCAAAATTAGGAATTGGTTTAGTGTAAGACCGTGACTTCAGAGCTATTATTGCCGGAGCGTGTGTCATACAATCCATTTTTCACTGTGTTTTGGCTCACAGCCTGGCACACAAGGCTAGGAGAGGGCGAATACTCTGCAGGACGTTCCAGTTCACGAAGTGATGAATATTTGTTGACCACCAGTATCTAAAGCTTTGAACTAAATATAAACCAATTTCTTCTTACCTGGTAATACTCTGAGGTTTGTGGATGACTCAAAGATGCCTTGCAATGTCACCAGACACCAGTAAACTCCACTGTCTGCTTGTGTGGTTTCATTAATAGTCAAAGAAGAATCACTTGTCATGTCAACCCTAGGGTCATCGCCACGAATTTTGCTGTTAGACAAAAGAAAGTGAAGGAAATTTTGTTCATTTGATGATTTTATTTGAATTGATTTGATTTTATTGGTTTCTGCATCTTTTTTCTTATTTTCATCATACATTTTCATGAACATAATATGGTTAGATACAATATTTTAAGTGTATATAATTTCATACAGATAATATACAAAATTAAACAAATATATTGAATACAATATTAACATACATTAGATGCAGGAGGGCCATTTCTTGAAACCGTCACAATTCCAACTTCTTGGACATCCATTTGAAACATGTTGTGTACACGTAATATCTTTATTAAAACAAGTTTCTATGGGATGTCAACTAACTTTAATAGAAACTAGCCCTTATCTACATGTACATGTGTACAACAAACAACCAATTTTCCAGAATTCAGCACTCCAAAATAAAAATGTATTTATTACCATTTCTCTTTATCTGCCTTAGACTTTCATTCAAATTTGATTTATTCACAATCCACAAACATATCATTTCTTTAAACTTGTATACTTAAGCATAGAGTTGACACCCTTCTGGCACTGAAAAGATGATATTAAGGGTATGAACAAAAAACATGACATTGTTTAGTGCAAAAATGCATGCATGGCAAACCAGTGACTGTGCAGAGAGACAAAGAAGGCAACCTTCATGTACACATGTTAATTCTTTGAATCTAATGCACTCTGCCAGGGTATCTGGCTTTGTGTACAAATGTATCAATACTAAAATAAATCCATACACAACCTAAATGGATAAAAATACATGGAAACAAAAACTTTACAGATACTATTTTCTTCTTTTGAATACCGGTAGTAACTTCATTGAATTTGATGTCTCCTCTGAAAATGTATGACACTTTTGTTGCGTCAGGGTTCACTTGTTAAGTCTGAAGTGATAAGAAATGATAACTTACCGTGTCTTAAATAATCTGATAAGAGAAACAGCGCTATTCACATCCTCTCCCTTTTTCCAATCCAACGCGACAAAATTTGAGCGCTCAAATCGGCAATATATGGTAGCTATTTCACCTTCTGTGACAAAGACTGTGCCTGGAGTTGTGACTTGATCCTGGCACATAATCAACTTAAACACTGCAAGAAATATTGTAAAATGTAAATATGTAAGAAAAAAAGAGTTAGGGAAATTAAATTAATATATTTTACTTTCTGCTGGTCAATGGAAAATGAGTTAACTTGACAATTTCATATTTTTGAAGAATAACGACGAATACAGACATAATGAAACCTTTAGGCTTTTGTCTTGTACTCGTCACAGTAAATCGCAAGAATGAACTGACATTGTAAAGCCGAAAGTGAAAAAATGTAGTTGTAAACAAAATTTAAACAAAGCGAGTGAACGCTATAAATGGGCTGCCAGAAATCACAGGAAAGTCTTAATTATAGGCCTACGCATTGACCAAGACCGAGTCTCGATCTGACCATATTAAAAAAAAAGAGAAAACAAACAAACAAAACAACACACAAACTTTAAACAAACAAAATCACAAGAAAACAACCGAATTAAATTTAAGTTTGATCCAGATTCCAAAAAGAGACAATAAATTTTGAGACATTAATTGAGCAAGATTAAGACACAAAACTCAAAAGTCACAAGAATCACTAGAATTAAGTAATTGATAACTAATGAAATACATCTTAATATATAATTTGCTATTTAGCCTCAATGTAGAATAGTAGATCCAATTGCCAATGTATGCATGAAAACAATGTCCACACTATCCGTCACCCGATCACTCTGGATGCCGTGCTGTCTCCAAGTCTATAAACACGGCCACGGCACGGGGATTCACCTATATATTTACCAACACAATATGCCACATATCGGACCGAGCTCGAGATTCTCGCATCAATTCAGAGATTACAGGCATCAAAATACACATAGGATATCCACAATTGCTCACTGAAAACACAATAAACACTAATGTACTTGGTTCTTACCTGAAAATAATAATGACGTGATAAATGCAACGTGTACCGTTGCAAAAAGCTCCATTATATCCAATTACAGTTGTCCAAGCAGAGAGAAAAAGTTGTTTACGTCTGCAACAAGTAAACGCGCGACAAATAATGAAAGCATTATGAAAAAATCATATCCGGCTGCGACGTGCGCCGCGAGTACGTAGGTAGCTGTTTTTTTTTTTTTTTTTTTTTTTGCCGTTTAGATGGCGCTCTTCAATGAGTTTGCGAAAATTGCGCCACGGCGTTCCTTCTTTGCACGTTCATCTTTCCGAACTTGATCTCATGGCTCACTTTTACTGAAGGGGGGGTCTGTCTTTGCAGACTTCTGTTTTCGAGTTAAGAGTTGGCTCACATGTCTCAGCGAAGTGCTACTGTGCAAGATTAATTATATTTAATTTCCCTTCACCATTAGTCGTGCATTTTAATCATAAAGATTTAATCATAAGGATGTCATCCTTATAATGTTGATACACATTTTAATCATAATCACAATATACTCACAGAGGAAAACGCACTAGATCTATACAAACATTTCAAATCTGTTTGTAGCTTTAATATAATCTAACAGGCAGGACTCTAAAATCCGATAAATTCCCTAATAATTTTACTAAATCTAACGTATTACATTTCAATCGTCTTTGCATTATCCTTCTTTCTCTTTCATATTTCTTGCATTGTAGTAAAAACTGCTCTATAGTTTCTGAAACCTACAATGTATACATAGTCCATCTTTATGTTGATTAATAATGTGCTGATAATACTTTAGTTTGCGTTTTTCTAGTCTCAACTGATGTGTTATTACTTCCTCCTTTCTATTAAAACCTTGGATATTTTCTGTTTTGTGACATTTGGCTGAATTCGCAATAATTGTCTTCCATTTAATGAGGACTCCCATTGAAATTGCCAGATCTCTTTATAAACTGAAGACATGTGGTTTGTCAACTCTTCATTTATGTATAAAATGTCTAGTTCTGTGTTTTCTTTGAGCGCTCCTTTTGAGCGAGACTGTCTGTTATTTCGTTTCCTCGAACACCGCAATGGGAAGGTATACAATCAGAGCTTATCTCTGAAATTTTTAGTATTTTAATTTTGTACAAAACATCAGCAACAAGGGTATTTTGAACGTTTTGGCTGCTTTCTAGAGCCTGAATTGCTGACAATGAATCTGCTTTAAAAAATAAATTACAAACCTCTACAATCTTCAAGCCACTCTAAGGCCCTTACTATCGCTACTAATTCTGCCCTCATAAAGTAAGCATACTATAGAGTGCGTCCCAGAAAAAACGAAACCGAGAATTATCGATATATTATCCCCGGGTTTTATCATAACTTAATCACGATTGAAATTAATAAATGGCACATATTCGTAAACTTTGAATCCTCCTCTTTCATTTGACGCAACTCATATGATGCATATTTCACGCATGAGTGATTAAAATCAATTTGAAGAAGGGTGTAAAAACGGCAACAAGTCATTTGGCGGACGGTATCTGAATTTTCAAAGAGAAAATCACATTTTTTAGAAAGTTCATTTTCTGCCCTTCCATATTATGACACGTCAATCAGGAGACAAAAATGCTCACGGGGGCGATTTCAAAATTAAAAATCGCCCCCGTGAAATTATAAAATAAAGATTATCTTTTCTGTTATAACTTTAACAATATTGAGTTTTGCCGCCCCATGTCTGCTGGAGCTTTTTCGTCGTGAAAAGCGTGAATCCTCTGAAATATGGTGATTTCAAATGATCAGCAAATAATGAACTTCGACCAGTAAATAAATATTGAGAAGAAGAGGAAGACCAAGATGTCGTGGAAGGATAATTACGGTATAACAGGGGCAGATCTACGGGGCGGGGGGAGGGTTTAGGGGGTTTACCCCCCCCCCCATAATTGGGCTGCCAAATGAAAATGTGATGTGCAAAGATAAACAACATTATGTGTCCAGACCCACACAGCATTAGTAGATGTAAGTAGATGCCAGGAAAACATCACTTACGGGGGTTAAAAATAGCACCCCCCCCCAAAAAAAAAAAAAAAAAAAAAAAAAATAAAAAATAAAAATAAAAAAAAAAAAAAAAAATAAATAAATAAAATAATAATAATAATAATAATAATTAATTAATTAATAAATAAATAAACAAAAAAAATTATGAGTTGGATAGATGCAGTAGTGTTGTTAAAGGCCACAAATGGCGCTATAGCAATATTGGAGCCAACGCGGACAGACAGTGATGGGTTCAGGCTTGGTGGTCTCCAATTCCCTGCGGTCTCCAATTCCCTGCACCTACCCTAGAATTGGACTATATACCAAAAATATCATTAAAATGAAATGCCACGTAACCTAATCTTAAAACTACTGGTGAACAAAGTTATCAGTTATGTTTGATCAGGGAGGTGAAAGAAAAGGAGACGAAACTCTTGTAATTTATTCAAACGCATTCTTGAGTTCTAAAGCATAACAATGGGATGTGTAACATTCCACTTGGCTTTGAAGTTCCATGGTCCGAACCGCGCTTCCACTGCGAAGACTTTCGGAAGCCTGGCACCAGTTTAACATTTATTACAAAATATTAAATTACCGGCAAAATTTCAGTGTAAATCAAAAACTTTATATGGGGATTTTATTGGGAATAGTACATCAAACAAATTTTCAAATTTAGAACTCCATCCTTCCTTTCATTTGTGTGCCAGAGTTGGTAAAATAAAAATTACATCTTGTCAAAAACTCAATATTTTAGGATGATGCGCTAATTTGTGCATGCTTTAATGTCCCGTTATTTGATCCATGATTTACAATCTTCAATAACATTAAGTTTGCTAATGCGTGTTTTCGCGTGTTTTTTTTGTATTTTTCAAGTTTAAAAAAGGATGAAATTACACAAGTTTGTGTTCGCTTGTTCTACTCTTTACACATTCAACAATGGATGAGAAATCATTGGAGGGGACAGCGAACAGTTGCTGTGATACCATTTTCTGATGTAGGAATTCTAAATCCTGAAATGTCATGCGCTCTCTTATCTCACCACCTGGTCAACAGTTGAAGATTAGCGCATAACTTTTCGGCGGCTTGGAGCATGGGGTCAAAGGAGAGCGGCTTGATTCCAGTCCTTCTCTATCACGTCCCTGGTTTGATATTCTTTATTGGCCAATACATACTATTTAAACATCTTTATTTACCCGTGTCTCATGTTTGTGTACCGTGATGTTCAGGAATCAGTTCGACTACACCGTCTTCTGCGACTACCAAGGGCCGAGGGCTAACTACCCCAATGACATTTGATCAGACAACTGACATAACTGGTTCAGAGCCGCAGAGTGGTAAATATATTCTCATTAGGTCATCATTCATGTACGATTACAATAAAATGGTTCCATACAAATATTTCAGCGATTACTAAATATGTTATCATAACAAGTGTGAACAAAGAGAATGATGAATTACAAAAGGAGATGAATATCAGCACATGTATTTCATAATTACTTCAAATACCATGAATCATATAGGCCGACGTGGTCTTAACTTGCTAGCAACTATTTAAGTCTATGCCCGGTCCCAAATACGCCTCAGTCACACTTTTGCGTATTCGGCTTGCGTATTGGTGCGTATTTATGGCAAGCCGTTTAAACATATATTCCTAATTTTTGATATCAAGAATAGAATTCTTGCTATTAAGGAATGAATTCTTGATATCAAGAAATCGAATTTTTGATATCAAGAAATCGAATTTTTGATATCAAGAATTCAATTCTTCATATCAAGAACTACCATTGCTTTACAACAGAAAATCATTTCTTGATATCAAGAAATAGGAATACATGTTTAAACGGCTTGCCATAAATACGCAGCAATACGCAAGTCAAATACGCAAAGGTGTGACCGAGTCACTAGATAACAAAAGGGATAGAATTGAACAATATACCAGAAGTAAAATTTAACTCATATACCAAGTAAACTAATCTTAAAACTACTGGTGAACAAATGAGTTTTCAGGATTTTTTTTATATTGGCAAATAGACCTAGCTATGTATATTTACCCGTATATCTTATTTATTTACCATGATGTTCAGGATTCAGTTCGACTACACCCTCTACCCTCTACCCTCTAGTTAGGAGGGCAAACTTATCCAATGAAATTCAGTCAGACAACTGACCCAGAGCAGCAGAATCAAGGTAAATGTATTCTCATTTCGTCACATATTGCTCCGGTTGTCTCATTTTCGCTCGCTGGACCATTCCCAGCACAGACGTAGCTAGTTCGACGGCACTACCAAACTAGAATGATCCACTATGTTGCATGGTGTATGCCATTGGGTGAACTGGGTGTACGGAAATGGTGTGTTGGGGAGGGGAAGTGAGAGTGTTCGTGTGTGTGGTAATTGTATGTGTGTCAACAATTAAAGCATAATTCAATTCAATTCAATTTTATTTTTTCTCATTTCCAGCAAAAGAATACAGTATTCATAGAAATATCATTACAATAAACAATCAAAATAGTAACCATGCAATACAAAATATGAATTTAACAGAATTACATATTTGAATATCAAGAAATATTGCTGCTTAAAATAATTTATTAATGTTAAGCTGGAAACGGAGAGGTCCACTGTGAAGCGATGCTTGTAAATCGTGGACCCCTCGGGTGGTAGTATTCAATAATAGTAAGTTACATGAGTAAAATAAGGATAATTGCCAACAGAGAGGACACAAAAGGAGAAACAAAACAATACGCATAACACGAACAATGTACAAAGAAAACAAGGAGAGTGTGAGAGGAGAAGGGATACAGTAAAGAGAAAAGGTTTGCATGTGGACTACAGAAATAGATGAAAGGTGATAACAAACAGAATGAAGGTTGCGCGCAAGATCAAATTTTCAAAAAAAGAAGAACAGTTCAGTGAGAGGAAGTACTTGGTAAACGAGTGGTGACGAGTTCTCTGGAGAACATAATACAATCTCAACAATAATGATCATAATTAAAATAATGACAATAGTAATAATCATGAAAATTCCTGCATATAATATACACAGGCAATATAACAAGGAGCTAGGTTTTGTACGGGGCCAGTAAAGATTTCTTTAGATTTCTTTTAAAGACTGAGAGAGAAGGGGAGTTTTTCAAATCAACACGCAAAGTATTCCAAAATTTAGGGCCTTCAAAGATGAATGTTTTTTGTGCGAAAAATGTTCTCAAAAAAGGTAAATGAAATTCTTCTGACTGTCTTGTGGGATAATTATGAAATGTACGATTTTGTTTAAACATATCGTGAAACGCAAATGGAAGAGTACCAGAATTGAATTTATACATAAATTCACCTAGATGTAATAAGTATAGATCGTTAATTTTTAGGATATTATGTTCAAGGAACAGCGGATCCGTATGGGCAAGAAAAGGAGCATTACATATGATACGAATGACTTTCTTTTGTAGTAATAAAACTTTTTCCACCAATGTTTGGTACGTGTTTCCCCAAAGCAGAAGTCCATAATTTAAGTATGGTAAAATAAGAGAAGAATAAAGCATAAGCAAAGATCGTTGTGGAAGGTGTGATTTAAGTCTGTTAATGATACCAACATTGCGAGATATAGTTTTACAAATATTTTCAACGTGGAGTTTCCAGGATAGTTTACTATCAACCACAACACCTAAAAATTTTGTATGAGAAACTTGCTCAAGAGGGGTGTTGTCAAGAATAATATCAGTGGGTAATGATGTTAAGGAGTTACTGAACAATATGTAGTTCGTCTTCAAGAGATTCAATGACAATTTATTAGCTCTAATCCATTCTAATATTTTTCGCAACTCTGCGTTAATTACATCAACAATAATATTTGGATCACTGTGTGAAAAAAATAAATTAGTATCATCAGCAAATAAAATGAATGACATAGCATTGGATGATTTATGAAAATCATTTATATAAATAATAAACAATAGCGGGCCTAAAAGACTCCCTTGCGGAACACCACAAGTAATATTTTTAAAATCAGATGCCTGCTCATTTAAAAACACAAATTGTCTTCTGTTAGAAAGGTAGCTCCTGAACCACTCCAAGGCCTTTCCACGGACACCAATATTGGCGAGTTTGTAAAGTAAAATTTCGTGATTTATCGTATCAAAGGCCTTGGAGAAGTCCAGGAAAATACCAACTGTGTGAGAAGACGAGTCAATTGAATGGGCAATTTTTTCAACAAAAGACATTAAAGCATGAACAGTACTATGTTTTTCCCTGAAACCAAACTGAAAGTTGGATAAAATATCATATTTCTTCAGGAAAGCAATCATTCGAGTAAATACTATTTTTTCCAAGATTTTGGAAAATGAAGATAACAAGGAGATTGGCCTGTAATTACCTATTTCAAGTTTTATCACCTTTTTTGAATAGGGGAATAATTTTTGCTAGTTTCATGGAATCAGGAAATTCACCATGCAGTAATGATAAATTGAATATATGGACTAATGGGTCGACAATAAAAGGAATAATGGCTTTCAAAATAACATTACTAATTCCATCGAAGCCAGAACTTGTTTTATTTTGTAGATTAGAGACGATATTAAGGACTTCTTGTCTATTTGTCGGAAAGAAAAAAATAGAATTCGGATTAGCGGGGCCTAAAAAGTCAGTATAATTTTTGTTTGATGGGGGGATATTTTCGGCGAGATTGTTACCGATTGAGGAAAAGTAATTATTAAAAATGTTCGCAATATCTTTGGAATTTTCAACAGTTTCATTGTTATACTTGATTTTATTTATGTCAGATCTTCCTTTAGTCAAATTCATCGCTTGTTTAATAACTTTCCAGGTATTTTGCATGTCGTGTTTAAACATTTCCAAACGATTTACAAAGTATTTTCTCTTTTCTAGGCGAATGATTTTAGTCAATGTGTTTTTATAGGATGTATATTTCAGTTTAGATTTCTCAGTACCTTTTATTTTGTATTTATAAAAGAGATTATTTTTCCGATTAATTGAGCGTAGAAGAGACTTTGAAATCCATGGAAGTTTAGGTGTTTTTTTATAACTGGTTTTGACTTTTTGTTTCGGCATATTGATGTCCAACTGATTGTTTAATATATGGACAAAATTTTCATATGAACTATTAATGTCATTATTAGTATGCACACACAACCAATCATAATTTTCCAGATTAATTCCAAGGTGTGCCAGACTTTCTTCATTAACTTTACGTCTGTAAGTTGAAGAATTATTAGTATTAATCGATTGACCCAGTTGGTAATGCAGTGCAATAGGATAGTGATCAGTTATGTCCGAAAGAATTATATAGGAATCTGGATGCGGAATGACATTAGAAAAAATATTGTCAATTAAAGTAGCAGATGTATTTGTAACACGCGTTGGCTTAGATACAAGTGGTAAGCAAGAGGCGGATAAAATTAATTCCAGAAATTCTTGAGAAGCCCTGTTATGTTCATGGTTCAATAAGTCTATATTAAAATCTCCCATCAAGAAGAAGTCTTTATTGTCAAAGTTGACATTTCTTAACAAATTTGACAAATATTGTAACAATTCTAGAGTATTTGAGCTAGGACACCTATAAATAACACCGGCGATGATATTCTTATTACCAGGAATCACAATTTCAATAAAAAGGGATTCAACAATAGCATTACAAACTGAGATTTCATTCAAAATAGTGTATTTAAGTGATTTACGAATGTAGAGTGCAACTCCACCACCAACTCTGTTTTGTCTATTTTTATTAATGAATTCATAATCATTGATATGAAATGGGTGGTTTGAATCGTAATTTAACCAAGTTTCTGTGAGGCCAATCAGGGAAAGTGGGTTTGACATGGGTTTATCTATTAGTGAAAGAAGGTCATCGAAGTGCTTATTCAAACTTCTGATATTTAAATGAAGTAGGGAAAATGAATTATTTTGAAAATCTTTCGAAACATTACAAAATTGATTGATGGTTATGTAGTTAGTAATTCCACGTTGGGCAGGGTCATCAAAATCGAAATCGAACTCTAAATTTGCAGATGAAACGTTAGTGTTATCCCTTATAAAATTATCATACGAATTAACAGAAGTATGCGACACATCGTCAGATTGTGAAGGTCGATGTAAATCAAAGAAATCGTCACCACCAAGCATTTGAAAAGGCATCGATTGCCTATTATCGAAATTAGACATCATCATGGGTTTAGAAATACTCTCTCTTTGTTGACATTAGGCAATACGAAGTAATACTGTTGAAAGAAAATAAAGGCGTTATCAACGTGAACAAGGAGACATAATAGAGGAGTAAGGAAATAGTAGCGTCCGAATGTAGAAGGAAGAGAGAAGACACATAATGATAATGATGATGATGAAAAAGAAAAAAATGGATACAAACACGTACTATGAATCTCTGTTGGCATAACATGTGTGAAGGATGGGCTGGGCTGGCTCTGGTTATACTGTATAGAGAGTGTTTGGAAAAATATTGGGGAAGAGATCGGCATTATTAGGACAACTAGTCATATACGCAGTATACAACTACAAACCAAATCAAACAGAAGCAATTCGTTCAGTATGGAAAAACAAATCTGGGGCGGTTTATCGCTTTAACAAATGAGAAGCAATAGCAGTGCAAGGACGGTTGCATTTCATGATTAAATTGAGCATTTATGTCTGGTTAAACATTATACGAACATAATGGTGGGCTTTCATTATACATGAACAGATTTTTAAATTTTTCTAAACAACGAGACTCGATCAACCTGAATGGAACACAGCACCCGGAATGCGGGCCGCACACATCGGTCGCCGCCACGTCAGTCAAGCAAATTAATTGTCCGACATAGCAACAGCCATAGCATGCAAACCGGACCTCCAAATACTGCAACCCACTCCCTAATAACATGCAACCCGAACATCACACTACTATGCTCAACGTTGAAAATCCATGAATTACAAAAAGGGTATAGGTATTCATGTATACATAATATTTTAGTCAATATAAATGACTACACATAATGCATAAAAACCGAGACAGTGAGGGAAAAATAACTGAGATTGCATTTAGATATTGGGGAAAAGAATGTTTCGCCGTTGACGGAAAGGATGGGAGACAACATCACAGCAACATTATCATAAACAATGTATGTTGAATGTATCAATCGTAATACGAAAAAGAATGACGTAATACAGGTGTAACCTGTTCTCGCCAAATAATTACATGTATAATAACTTCAACTGGAATTTGTTATGTATGCTTGCAAACCAAATGACGTACCAAAACATCATACATTCAATGAAGTGCATTTTTGGAGCCATGATATCAGAGAACAATTATTACTGTACATAAAAAATGACAGATGGCTAATCATAAATCTACAATGACGAGTAAACTGTCGATCTACATCACAGTCCACAAATAAATGTGCCTTGAACGTGCATAGCAGACGGCAATCGGTGGATCAGACGGCACTTGATAATGATTTTGTATGTGAGATTGCTTTGCTAAATATAAAATACAAGAACCTTTTCCATATCTTTAAACTATCATTGATATCTGATAATTAAACAGTTAATAAAGTAACCCACCAAACTACATAATACAATGAAATACTTGACTGAATGTAGGGGAGTTTGATGTGGTGCACAATTGCACCCCTCTGTAAATAATCGAAAAGTCCATGGCGATCATGAATATTCATGTTTATGCTTGCCTTGGAAAAATGCTTGCCTATACTAAATGGAAAAATTACGGTGGGGGGGGGGGTTGGCTAAAATGGACATAAAGAACCAATCAGAAGTGATCTATGATAATTCATGCTTGTTATCCTTCGTGTGCGTGACCTATAACCTTACATTCGCGTGGCAAATTGCGTCCAAAGTTCGACTTGTTTCACATGTGTTATATAGTCAGTGGCGAGCTAGCGACCTATTTTGACCAAATTACGGTGGGTGAACTTTCAAAAGTCAATGGGACATTAAGGTTCCAATGAAAGAGCTTTTCGTTTAAAAAAAAAAAAAGGATTTTTAACGAGTTTGTTGGTAAAAGTCCATAGGCTAACATGTTAGGCTGCTGGACTCTGACGATTTTTCATTTCATTTCATTTCATTTCATTTATTTATTTAAGCACGGTCACTCTCTCAGCCTATCGGTTGATTTTCAGAAAGTCCGTGACTGAATAAAAATATACAAATTATATCACAAAACAAAATCCAGTAACAAAAGATAACAAAACATAAAAATATGCAAAATAATCGAATCAAATCAACAACTAAAAATAAACAAAGAAAACATGAATTATTATAATGTACAAAATACAAATTAACAATAATGAATAAAAAGTAAATAATTAACAGAGAGGTGTATTGTAAACCGAGAGTCTGATTGACTCTCCTCCCAAGGGTCAGCCCCACCCCCCCCCCCCCCCCCCTCGCTACCTAGGTGGTGACATAGGGGGCGTTGTCCAATAAGACTATTCGGAGCCATGAATGGTGGGGACATTTTTTAATTTGTTATTTATTTATTATTTATTAATGATTGAGCTAATTTGACATTTAGTTTGATTATTAATTTATACACACCAATACTATGAGATATATAGGCCTACGCCTTAACATTTTATTAACATTCCGCGCAATCCACTTTCGAAAGTGAGAACGACGAAATGAAGGAAACTTATCTTTATCAGTTTTAATATGTTCGGATATGATATTGCTATATCAGCGGAAGTTAGCAGAATGCTGCATTTCCCGTTTTAAAGAGAAAATGTATCGGGCATTTGATTAGATCACAATGTTAAATGGGTAGTTCAACCCAAATTTAAATAAATATAATGCTACAGCATAGCAACAATCTTTTAATTTCAGCAACCTTAAATCCATTTTAAACTTTGAAGGTACCAAACTCTTTTTTCTAATAAATATTCTTAATTGTGCCATAATTCAACTTGGTAACACTGCGACGATAAATGCTACCCCTTGAAGAAAGTGTGTCGTGTAAAATCCCTTATGTGTGTGTGTGCGTGCGTGTGTGTGTGTGCGTGCGTGCGTGTGTGTATGTGTATAAATATATTCATGATGTATGTTTGTAAGAGTATAGTTAAAGGTTATCACCTAATATTCAAATATTTTATCACAATGATCAATGCGTAGTTATCGTATTACGGAAATTCCGTAAGTTAACAACTAATGATACACTTTTATCATTCATTTTTTATTGCACGTTATAATCGATGTTTTGCTTATAGATGCCTTTAAATAATGTTTGCACTGATTTGGTTTAGATTTGGACCACAAAACTAAAAGGAACCCTGCATTTTTAAAGAAACTGTTAACCTCATCCGCACATTCCCAAAAATATCCTAATCTATATTTCACGATGCATTATTTTGTTTAAAGCATCCATAGTTACTGGTGGTCTTTTTCTAGCTCTCATGTGAATGGGTATACTGAGAGTTCTGTTTGCGAAAAAATTGTTTCCCCTCTTCGGCTTCACAATTATGGTCTACTTCCTTTAAACATAACCTTGATATCAGCCATACATATTACAAAATCTTCAAAGCAGTGAGGTTTTCAACTATACTTTCACTTCCTTGTTTTTAAAAAATATTGTTCAATCGAAGTACAATATCTAGCATTCATGTAGCTTTTTGCGAAACTGAAAACAAGTTTAAGTAATCTTTTTTTTCGTTTGACATTGCATCTCGTGTTCAATAAAGATGTCAAGTTTAAAAACAACAAATCTATCTGGCAATGGCTTTTTCATCGATGCGTTTATCCGTCATGTTTACAATTTAACCCCACAAGTGTACACCTTTATGTTTATACAAACAATATAATATATTTAAAACTGTTGCAATGATCTTACTAGTAAAATAAAGTGTCAAGCGCTTAGAGCACATCTTATTTTTGATTGCTTATGTTCTATATTTTAAAGCACTATTCTAATGTTCTTTTATTGTTAAATTATAATTGTTGTATCGATCCTAGACATTCGTACAAACATCGCATTACCAATACTGATCGGATCGACAGTGGTCTTATTTCTGCTTCTTCTTGCCGTGACGATAAGGTGGATCATCCCTCGGATTAGGAAGCGCTTTTCAAGCAACCCTAGGACTGATTCACAGGTAAGTAAGGGTCCTGAAGGCAAATGGCACCCAGAGAAAAAGAAACATTTTGTTTTAGAGAAGGTAGGGAAATCTGGAAATGCCAGAGAACATGGAAATGTTGAAAATATGAAAATAATATACATCTTTTTAGGAGAATATTTTTCCCAAAACATATACATAAAATTATAATAATAGTACTAATAATGAAAGTATTCATGAAGCGCATTATCCATGTTTACAGATGCTCAAGCCACCTGCAAAACAATTTTAATTCAAAAGCTCTTAGGTGAATCGATAAAATATATGAAGACAATTAACTAAGAGTTGAACTCTAAGAAAGGGAAACTTAATTGTAACTATCCAGCATAAGTTCAGTCTTAAGTGTGGCTTTGAAAGTTTGTAGGGTCTTGGCTGTTTGAAAAGAAAAGGGTAACTTATTCCACAGAGACGGAGCTGCCGATGCAAATGCTTCCACCTCAGTTTCCTTTACTCCGGATTCCCTTAAGCCTAATGATACTAAATGAACGTAAACCAGAGTGTTACAAGGGATGACATTTACTCTGGAGCCAGGTTATTTAGTGCGCGATAGGTATTTGGTATGATGATCCTGTCACACTTGTGTTGGTATGCCTATGTATTATAAAAAGTTGTTATATTACCCTCATGTCATTTCAATAACCATATTGAGAAGAATACATTTGGCGAAATTCACATTCTTTACAGATAATCCACACATACCTGGGCATGATAGATAGCAGTCATAGAAATGAGGGAAATGTATCAGTAATGTCACCTATAGGCGGCGCCTTGGCACCAGCTCTGACAAGCACTCATCCGTATGATACGGTAGGACAACCAGGTGAAAACGAGTCGGAAACCAATCTTAATACAACATTCTACGAGACCATACCACCAAGCAGTGATGACAGGAACATTGGACACTTTGGGGACCCTGACATTGATGCCTTTGGGTATGTTCTCCCGAATGCCCGGACCAATTTGAAAAAAAATCTGACATTACTGCATGGGGAAGAAGAGCTGGGTGGAGATGGATACCTCGATCCTAATGCATGCAAATGAAATATCTGAATAGAGCTCTCGCGAAAATGTTATGATATTGTGAATATATGCTTGTCATCTAAGAAGAACAAAGCCTTCGTACTATTTTTTTTTTTTTGGGGGGGGAGGGGTACTATTATAATATGTATTTCTTCTTCATATGTACAGTTAAGAACTAATTTATTCATACCCCTTGTTGCCATCGTTACTCAAGAATGAGAGGTGGACTGGTTGAATTACTTTTAGATTTTAACTTTGATTTGTTACATTGTAAAGAAACATGAAACGGGACAAATAAATTTGTTACAAACTTAAAAACTTACAAAAGTTCTGTAAGGGTATGAATAATTAAGTTGTCAATTGTGTGTATATTATGTTTTATATGGAAAATGACACCAAAACAAAATAAACCAAACCAATAATGAATAAACCTCTTTAGAACCATTTAATTGGAATATGAGTAATAACAGTAATCTAATTGAAAAGAAAATAGTGACAAAATGAAAAGTCAAACTTTATTTCATGAATTCTCAAAAACTCGAACACATCTGTTTATTAACCGAACAACATCAATACACAATTAAACGTATTATTACCTGATAAAGATTAAAAAAATTGGAATATCCATAACAAAAACAATGCCTTCGTGCACTTCAACTGCAAGTAATTTTTGCGATACCCTACATTCTCCTTTTCTCTTTCCCTCTCATCTTTATCTCTCTCTCTCTCCTTTTCCCTTCAATAGTATTTCTTTTTCTTCCATTTTCACTATAAATTGATTGTTTCTTTTAAATAATTCATGCTCAAAAATTCCAAATTCCTTCATGCACCATCTTTCCTTTATGAGTCATACTACAATGTTTTTCCAACTCATATACATGTTTGTATTTGAATACCCTGTACAATCTGTACAATCTATAAAGTGTATTTGTATAGTTACCAAGAAAAAATGAATATGTACATACATTTGTTTCATACTTTCTGTAATAATATATGTAATAAATTTGTTTATCTTTCTGTTGTAAATGAAATTGATATGAATTGAATTGAATTGAATCTTGAGAAAAATCACTGGAAGTAAAAAATGTCCAACTAAACATACTGTTGTATTTTGGACCTCATTTGTAATTTTTTTTTAACCTTAATGTCGTGTAATTATTGTTTGTATCTTGGTATTTTTTGTTAGAAAAATAATTACAACAAACCATCAAACTTAAAAAATCAGTCCATTTTGATCTCAAACGATTTCATCCTGTCTTTTGGGTTGTTTTTCCTCGTCACTACAAGAACCTTTGATGAATTAAAGGCTCTGAGAAGTGGGTAGTATTAGGTTGTAGTTAAGATTTAGCTCCTCTGAGAAATAGTTGAAAGCTGAATCTCCTCAATTTCATTCAATCTCTGTAGATAGCCTGAGCAGATGTTAGAAAACAGGAGAAGGTTTAGAAGCCTTTGATGACTGGCGGACTTCTGTCCAAACGGAACAAAATATTATAGACATTTGCATAATTTACACCAGGCGCGTACGCTGGGGGGGGGGGGGGGGGTGAATCCCCTCCTTTAACTTTTTGTATGTGTGTGTTTTGGAGGACCCCCCCCCCTTTTTTTTTTTAATTAAACAAAATATAAATATATATACTTTTTTACAAAATTGTGGTAATGAGTGACCCCAAAAAGCTGACCTTAACCCCCCCCCCCCCCCAAGGAAACGAAAGATCGATTGGCCAAATTTTCAAATTTTGGGACACACACACACAAAAACAAATGTGCTCTTACCCCACCCCCCCCCCCCCCCCCCCCCCCCTTCCCCCCCCCCCCCCCCCCCCTTCCCCCGCTTATTCAGCGGCTGGCTTAGTCGTTGCAAACATTTTGGGACCAAAATAAAAAGCCACAAAAAATGTCCTGTTACCCACCCCCCCCCCCCCCCCTCCCCGCTTATACAGCGGCTGGCTGAGCCGTTGCGAAATTTTAGGCGTGATTTTCAAATTTAAAACCACCACCCCCCCCCCCCCCCCTCGAAAAAATCCAGCGTACGCGCCTGATTCACACTGATGAACATCAGAATAAACAGGGAAATGGAGCACGAGTCATGAAGCTCATGAGTAACTCGCATACTAATGTTGTGTGTGGGCGTGTGTGTCTATGTGGTCTATGTGTGCATGTGTGTGTTTGTGTATGTATGTGGTGTGTGTGTCTGTGTGTGTGTTTGTATGCCCTTGTCTAGTAATCTATTAAAAACCAAACCGAGGATACACATGAGAACTGTACATTCACTTAGAGGACATAAAGCAGACCCACCGTCCTAAAGCTACAGTCCCATATACGTCCCGGACCGTCCCGGACCATCCCGGACCCCATCCGGGGTGATCCGGGATTCGGTCCGTGTTGACACCGTGTTGGCACCGGGGTGGTCCTGGATGGTCCTGGATGGTCCTGGATGGTCCTGGATGGTCCTGGGCGGTCCGGGAGTCGACCCCGGATGTTTTTGACGGTCAAAAACTGCCGGGGGTGGTCCGGGACGGTCCGGGACAATAGTTTGATCCGGGGTGATCCGTGTAGCCACTGTGCTGGGTCCGGGGTCATCCGGAGTGGCGCCGGGGCGGTCCGTGTTGATCCGTGGCAGTCCGGGAGTGAGTTATTGACCGCCCAGGACCATCCAGGACCATCCAGGACCATCCAGGACCATCCAGGACCACCCCGGTGCCAACACGGTGTCAACACGGACCGAATCCCGGATCACCCCGGATGGGGTCCGGGATGGTCCGGGACGGTCCGGGACGTATATGGGACTGTAGCTTAAAAGCATCACACTTTTTTGAACAAAACATCCCGGACCATCCCGGATCACCCCAGACCATGGTCCGGGATGGTCCGGAGTGGTCCGTGCTCGTCCGTGCTGGTCCGGCTTTATATGGGACTGGGGCTTTAGTATCTTAACCAATGCAAATATTTTTAATTTTATGCCCTACGAGATAGGGATAGGTCCTCGGTTGTACAGAAAATTTCACACATGTCCTTACATTCCTAAAAGGGTATGTTTTTGGATATGAAGTTAGATACATATGAGTCCTTGATTCTCACCAGAAACGGTGTGCGTTCGGAATAGTATACTTACTAAAAACATTGTTCTAACTGGATACCTTGCATTCAAAACTTCAAACAAATGTGTGGCTTTTACAATTCAAAGGGTAATGAACATTCAATAACTTCTGGCCGAGGGAACCGAATTTTCCAATTATCCACGACAATGACAATGCAAAGACTTGACGAAATATTTTGTTAAAGCTAAGAATATGAAAGAAATTCAGGAAAAAGAGAAAAAGGTAAATACCTTAGTATATATATTTAAAGAAAGAGATAAATGTATAAGCATGTATCTAAAAAGGAACACTACAGTTCCTAAAAATGAATACATTGCTTAAATGATTAGATAGTAGAACTTGAGCAAAATCCGCCCACAAGCCATCACACATCAATTTGAATGAAGTTCGTTTTTTCCCCTTCAAACTAGACGATGATGTATTGATTTTGGGTGTACAAACACATTTGTGGACGCTGTAAAAAGTGTATGAATGACAATTTAATGAACGATGGAACGAGCAAAATTATTGAAAACAAGAGAGAGAGAGAGAGAGAGAAAGAAAAGGGGAAGGGGGAGGGGGTGATGTAAGGAATAGTGCTGGTCTGCCTTTGAATG